>JAQIXS010004414.1:0-15209 GCA_034700785.1 Rossiulus vilnensis
ATTTTTAAAACTTGGACGTCAAAATGTTGCCCAACTTGCCACAAGAAAAAGCGTTTTAACGTTTATTGGGGGTGAAAAACGTATGGCACATGCGACGTTATGGAAAAATTTAGAAAAGAACACAATGGTTCCACTAAGTTCTAGTTTCTATTTCTTTATTAAACGTCTGGATTAATGTTATGTCTATTTTTCACGAAATTGCTCGGGCTTTTCCCTCTCCTGAAGTGCATTTTTGGCGCCTTGTACGTTATGGTTTGGCACCCTTAAATAACAAGCTTTTTGAAATTTTGCTAAACACCTTAGTCAGAATGAGTTAAACTGGGCTTCACTTGTAATGCAGTAAAACAGAAATTGACCACCATTTTTTTTTAACGGAAATTCGAGTTAATATGATTCCTGTAGACACCTGTGGACGCCATGATTGAAACAAATATCCCTCTCATCAAAGGATTTAACGTTGATTTAACACTGTTCACAATTTGGAAATTACCGAATTTCCCTTATTGGATTTTTCACCCCCTTTTTCAGGCGAATTCTCCACCCTGTCCGTGAACTTTTACCTGCAGCGCCACACTGGCTATTTCCTGATCCAGGTTTACGCCCCCTGTATGCTCCTGGTTGTCCTGTCCTGGGTCGCCTTTTGGATCAACAGGGAGGCAACGGCCGATCGGGTGGCTTTGGGTAAGCCCCAGAATAAACATCGATAAAACTGCGCAAGAAAATAAAAATCAATTTTTGATTAAAAAACCCAAGCGTCTGCTTTTCAAAGGAATCCCATTGGAATAAGAATGGAGTTTGGGAGGATGAAAGAGGGCTTGTTTGTCAAAAAAAAAGCACTTCCTTATTTTGACACCATCAACATGGCAGCAGTTCAATCATGTCGAGAGAAGGTTGCCCGGTGGTTGTCATGGATCCCGTAATTCACTAATTAAAGACCACTTCAACTTATTTGCATGTTCAAATTGAGGGAAAAATTGGGGGAGCCCAAGGATGCAGCCTGGTTGGGACCTAGATTCATGAAGAAATTTCGGCGTTTTCCTCATGAGGTTTTAATAGGATTTTCAGGATAATAAGGCTTAGTGCCAATTTATGGTATCAAGAATTTGGTTTATCAGAAAGTGGGATTCACAAAATGTGAATGGAGGGACCTGAATAAATTTGTAAAATACCAAGAATTTCGTTCCAAAGATACGCTAATTATTTTCTTCAATTTAATTCAATTCAGTACCTTACAGCCAGTTTAAAAACTAACTCGAAATTGAGTGATTTATCCAGTGATTATCGATACTTTCTCCAAATAATTGTAAATTTCAGGCTTGCAAACCTAATCAGAAAAAAACATCTGTGTGATTTCACCTGTCCTTGCAAATTAGAAGATGCAAATGTGTCCTTCTTCGCACGGTTTCTAGGGGTCATGACCATCCTGACCATGACGTTTCTGGGTTTGGACAGTCGCAATGACCTGCCCAAAGTGTCCTACTCGACAGCCCTGGACTCCTTCATGGCCATCAGCTTCACTTTCGTGTTCGCCACTATCATTCAGTTTGCTCTGGTCCACTATTTCACCAAGAGAGGCAGCGGCGAAGTGTACTTGATACCAAACGACTCTTCAGAGGACGAATTCGAGGGATTAAATGACATCGAGGACGACGAAAATGAGACAGTAAGTACCGGGGAAAACAATCAAATGGGCGATGAATAATTTAAGGCGACTACATTTTCGCACTACATTACGATTTGGACATGGAATACGTAGCGATCAATTCCTCACATTGGATGCTGGGGTTGACCATTGCTACTTCCTGGTCACTGGTCAGCTATTTGGTATCAACATCACGGCCAACGCAACAACGTATCGTTATAATTATAATCCCATACGGAAAAAGAAATGCATGTAATTGATTTCGAAATAAAATATATTTCAAAAATGCATTCATTCACTCATGCATGCATGCATTCAAGTATTTAGAATTTAGCATGGAACATTTATTACATTGTTAAATACATTTTAAAAGAGTTCTCAATTTAAATGCATTGCCAATACACTTCTTTTCAGCATGGGATATTTTTCTCATGAATGTGGAACTCCAGAATAAACTACCAGAAGCTAATGCCCCGCAAAATTATTTTGAACAATACCGCAGCTAATCTACATGTACTTAATATAACTTAATGTTCTTGGTTAATTTCATCCAGTCAGAAAACTGCGTGGACGATTCCATAGACGTGACAACCTCCAGGGAAGACTTCGACGTAGTCTGTGCCACTAACGATCCCGATGACCAAGGCGGAAGTGACTCTGGAACTTTGGAGAGCCATCTGCACTTCAACAAGAAGCATGTCTCAGCTCGGAGATGTCCTCAATGCCGAAAACAGTCTACCTGGCCCCTCTGCCTGGCCAAGTGGGTTGGCAGTGCTTCTACCTTTCTAAGGACATTGCAGGTTCTGCGTCCCCAGTGTCCACCATCCAACGACCAAGACATCGACGGCCAAGGCGTTGGCTGCCACAATGGCCACCGGTCAGTTTACAGGGTAGCCCGCGGCAAACGACAAGGGGCCAAAAGAGCTACTGTCGATTTGGAAGAGGTCAACAGCGTCAGTAAAATCGATTCCATTTCTCGAGTTTTGTTCCCTACCACTTTCTTGGTCATCAATCTGTTTTATTGGCATATCTATTTGTCGCAAAACGCCCTCTACAGCAGCGAATTGCTATAAGGGTGCAACGGAAGGGAAAGTTTATTTCAATGTTTGATGTAATGTTTTCGTATTTCGGGAAAATACAATATTGTTCTTGCACTTGAATTGACAATGCGTTATTAATGTACCCTAAGATGGCCATGCACCTGCAGGCCTCACCTCTTGGTCAGATACTCATCTTATGCCCATATCTTACTTTACTCCGACACCTACAATATTTTCATTTTTTTATAGAAAAAATAATAAATTAAGTTCAATTCGCATAAGAATTTTAATTATTTTATTCTAACTAAAGTATGAGGAAACCGTTGTAAACATTTGCCATTGTAATTATTGTTTTTACTATGTATTTTATTGAATTTGTAAATATGCCAAGGTCGATGAATTGAAATGAATTTGAAAATGCGATGGAACATGGTTTCAGTTTATGAAATTTGCTACAACAATGTTTTTATTTAATTTTGTTTAAAATAATTTAATTAATTTAAATTCATATAGCATTTTAATTATTTTTATTTCAATTAAAGGCTGAGGCAAGCTTTTGGAATTTGTACACTTGTTGCTATTTTTTTATTAAGTTCGGGAACGTGCTATCGACGATGAAACATGGGAAACATGTGGGCTTAAAACAATTTAACACTTAACAATAAATTGTATGGGATTTAATAAAGCTCTGTAATATTTGAAATGCATTGATGTGTATTACTTGTAACATTTCAATAAAATTATGGCAATGTTTAGCTACAATAAATTGTTTGCAACTAATTACACAGCGTGATTTACATCTTGCGTTAACAACGTTTAATTTTAGAATAATTCGTTTACTCACCATAGGAACTTCGACAGGCGTTTATGTATATGCTTCCTCAGATCCCAGAAAAGGACGTAAAATGTGTTTAAAGTCCAGTCATAACATGCTTGAACAGTTAACAAAAGCATTAATTAATATGAAATATTCATGCTTCGCAATTATATTGTGAAATATAAGAATAAAAGAGTTAATTAATGAATGGAAGAAGTGAATGGAGGTTGTAAGAAACCTACATGTATTTTTATTGTTAAATACAACACACAAATACAAAAAAGTTGCTTATAGGCGACTAAGTTGTTGTTTTTTCTTATAAAAACTCAACTTAGTCAGTATCATGTTCAACTTAACACTAGGCTTAAGTTTATGACTATAATAATTATTCGCTACATTTTCATGTCTATAACTTCAAAAAAGTTTAAAATACAAAAAAATATTGGAACTTGTTACACAATTTAAGTTGGCACTACTACGGATTTAATTTTAAGCAAATATTTTATACTAATTTATACTAATATATATATATAAATATAAAAAATTAAATAGTAACATACTGTATCAAATGCCTTGGCATTCCGTCTCTTATAGAGTACAACAGTGTTGATTCATCCTGTCATCTTATATTTATAGTGAACCAAGTATATAAATGGTCAGTACATTTTCAAGCCATCCCATTGTGCTTTAAGCCTAATCACGCTTGCGAGAACAGGCCATTACCAACCTCAAAACGGTCAATTTGGAAGAGCGTTATTTGGTGCACACTCAGCTAAATTTGATGACATTTTTGTTGATATTATTTGCAAGGATAGCACAATAGGTTCAGGGGTCGATATATTGTCAATAGAGTATCAGTTTCACGTCTAAAGTGTGCGTGTCGTCACTTCCGTCCAAGAGCGAGAGCATGACTCACGGCTGGACGTAAGGGTGGACGTGTGACGTCGGACATAATTTTCGTCATAGCATCCATGTTGAAAAACTGAAGATTTGGACGTTGAATGGAGTAGTTCGTATTTGGTATTTCAGCTATGAAAACATCTGCTGCACTTATACCCGGAACCCCGTTATTCGCCATAAATAAACGACACTTATAATAGCAACAGGATGATATTTTCGCAAAAGCTTATGATACACGTTTATGACCGAGCAAGGTGGCTCTGTGCCAATGTGTCGCTGTCTCCGTCTTGCATCCGGGAGACCGAGGTTTGAAACCTGCGTAGACTATCGGCATTTGGGCACGTTTATGATAAACGTGCAACTAACGCCAAAGTCACTGTGAAACATGACAAAAACAACTTTATCAAGTGACGTCACGCATCTTTGCATCCATGTGTTACGTCTTGCTGACTCTCTCTAATATAGCCGGCATCTGCGGCCAAGCTGACCCAATAGAAGAGATTGAGTACGACAAAAGTGATGGGGAAGAGGAACCTGGAGACCCTGTCTATTTTGCTCACGCTGTTCACGCCCTCCGTGTGGCGGCGCATAGCCGCCTTGTGGGAGTCGCTGCCCAACAGACAGTGCAGAAAGTTGAACCAACAGGCCCTGTTCAGGTCGGCTGGAGTGGTGTCCGAACACGAGCTGGCCGGTTCGAACTCCTCTCCGGAAGGCCGCACTTGATGGCGAATCCTCACGGGCAAACGTAGGGGTTGCTGAAGCACGCATTCCTAAATCCAAGCACCGGACAGTGTGAATGAACTCTTGCAAATGATATGTTGGAGGATGCATGAAGGAAAGAAGCAATCCAAGATAAAAGGTTGTAAAGAGCAAATGCTTAAATTGCTTTGGCACCACATCCTTATCCTTTCTGACTAACCTTAGGACCTAAGAAACTGAAATAGACAAAATGTGATGCAAATGAATTAAATACAAACAGAAAAAGTTTAAAAAATTTCAACTACTTGTAGAAATGAATGCGTCTGAAGGATGTTTATCAACATGACATCATTGTGATCCCAAAATTGCCCACACCAATACACATGGCATCCCTCAGGGAATGTCCCAGGGGATCTGCCTATGCCTTCAAATGATTACTTGCACTCATCAACAGACATTGGCATAAAACCTTTTCTGTTTGTATTTAATTCATGTGTATCGCATTTTGTCTATTTCAGTTTGCATGTCCTAAGGTTATTGTTAAAATGGCGCTTTGGAGTTTGCTACCTATGACCCTTTGATCTGGGTTGCGCTTGGAACAAAATTGTTTAGAAAAACACAACCAGATATAGTTATATTTAATTGTAGTTTCCTTAAAAAAAATTTAAAAACTAATACGCTGAATGATATTTTTTTAAAGTCCAGATTAGAAATAACGCAATAATTCTACGGAACTCTCACATTGAAATAAATTGAATATGCAAAGGAACAACTTAAGCGCCGGATATGAACCTTTCGCGTGTCGGATGTGGCCCGCGGGCCATGTTTGGTGACCCATGCTCAACACCGTACTGTCGCAACCTATTTTAAACACATACATGTACATGCAATATGTACAGGAAGTAAGTTTACCATTTTTTTCGACATTGTTGATCTCTCCGTTTCGTCAACGTCAGTTGTAACGAAACCGTCTGCATTCACTTCCTTCACTTCGACGTCTTCCCACTCGCTCTCGTCTTCCGGTTGATCAATCTTATCGCCATCGAGCGTTTCTCCACTCCCAACCTAAACGCATTTCAACAACTTCATTCTCTTGTTGCCAATTTAAATTAAGGAAAGCACATACTCCTCTAGGTCAATTTTTGAACTTTGAAAATTAAAACTCAAGCATGCAAATTAGTCATTGAAGAAGATTCACAAAGCTCGAATCTAAGCTCTTCCAACAGGATTAGTATTACTCGTCGAAAATAATCGTCCGTTTTTGACGTTACTTCATTCCTACTGCCTTCTCACACGATCAGCTTTACTGTCAGTATTTTTTTACTTCAAAAGTATTACATGTGCATATAGTATCAGCAAGAATCTGACTCCAAATCCAGCCAGTGAGTAGGCTAATGATGATATGCACCCTGGCAGCAGAGCTTACGTCGATTGTGGTTCTCAAAATTTAGATAAGTTTTACTGACAGTAGTCATTGCCTTTGACAGTAGAGCTTACACTGACTTGTAGGCTTGTGGCACATGCGTTGTTGAAGGACAATATTGACAAGTGCCTTAACATGCCAGTATTCTAAAAATACCAGATTCTGAATGCATGTAACATGTAGGTCAAATTATCCGAATCGTCACCAGTATTCAACGTCAATCAAGATCAGTTTTACTAATATTAATTGCTGATCGTGATCATGTATGGCTGATGCAGGGTAAAGCAGACCTTAAACGATAATTACTAATGTCATTACCTTCTGTGAATGACATTACTATTGCAATGTTATTAGGTAAACTGAAATATAATGTTTGCCAGTAATGATGTAAATTTGACGTGAGAGAAGGAGTTGTTGGTAATGTCACGTAGTAATGAACGTGTAAGATCTGCTTGTCAGTTATTTCGCCAACTTCCGGTACACGAGTGCGACATTCATTGATTAGCACCAATTACCTTAGTGAAGTAATGAACACCGGCAAATTCGAGCAAGGAGAAGATGACATAACTGAAGCAAATGATGACGAACCAATCTAAGGCAGTGGCGTAATTCACTTTGGGAAGATCCTTGCGAGTGTCCACGCCAAACGTTGATAGGGTCAATACGGTCGTGATTCCTATTGGATATACAGATAGAAATATTGAAAGATGAATAAAGCTTGACATAATACAATCAAAAGTTAGGACGCATTATAGATGGCGTTAGTTTTCAAATACATGTACTAATTAAGAAATAAAGCTGTCCGAATCATGGCGTGATTATATACTGATTTGTTGATGATGACTGTATTATTGATCGTGCAAGACTGCAGGTTTACGTTGACCCTACACGATCCTAATTACTGTCAACGATTATATCGTTGCAAATTAAAAAGTACAATAAAAGTTCAGCATTATGACTTTTAATTTCAATGCATTAAAAATACTGACCCAAGCTAACGCGGTCGGAGGTCGCTTCTCTATTTATCCAAAAAGAAACCCAGGATAAAACAACGATTAAAATGCAAGGCACATAAACTTGAATCACGAAATATCCGGTGTGACGTTTGAAATCGAAGTTAACTTTCAGGGTGGAAAAATTGCCTAATATTTCAAGAAAAAGAAATAAAAAACCAAGATTAAGAATGACATTTATAGTTGAAATATTAAGTATTTGTAACCGTGATCCGTATATTTTTCGTAAACTAATTTTCGGATCTTTCACCTTAATTCACAAATAAAATTCAATTTACCTCTAGTCATCGTTACCGTAAAATTATTTTGGCGTTTTCCCACCAAATCGAATTGGGACAGGGTTAAATTTGGATCAAAACAAATAGCTTTATGACTATCCCACTTATAGATCACTTGATCCATGGCATAGGCATCTAGACAAAACGAACCAATAACAAAATATTGCAATTTAAAACGTACCAATCTAGAAACTATAAATAACTTCAGTAACACTTATCAGGTAGTCAACTGATCTGAAAGAATGTCAAAACTCACAGCTGCCAAATTCGAGTGGACAAGACTGCTTGTCCATAGGAAAAGTGTGCAACTGCATCGGGCACCTGGCCTTAATGGTCAGTCTGAAAAGATGACGAGGTTACAATCAAGTGACGTTACTTATATCTTATAGTGTATAACAACTGTTGACTGTTCTGGTCACCAAATTACGGAATCAATTCTTGAATAGACAATTGATTTGCATGCTTTAATACATGGCACCAAATTAGACGGCCCATGCATAAACGGTGCAAACCTTAAGGTTGTATGTGCCCGACCCCCAAAACTACGTTTTACATGTAGATGCACAACGTCTGAACTTACCGTTTAAGTGAAATCATATTAGTGCCACATATATTTCACACTAAACTATTCAGTTTTTTGCCCTTGCCTGAAAAGTTGATTTTTGGCCCTAGATACGTTATCACAAATTTTGGCCGTACTTCGATGTCAGCCCGTATCATAGTGATGACATCTATTAGTCATTTTTAAGTAGTTTCTTCGTTATTTACTTGTTCTAAGATGGCTCCTAACGAACAATTTGAACTTTTGAAGTGATACGCAAAGAGAATGAACGCCAATAATTATTAGTGTAAAATTATGGTAATTTCAATTTGATTGAGAACCAATGTTACACTTGTAGAGTAAATATGTAAGTAAATAAAACACAAAGAATAATCTAATATTGATGTCATTATTATTAAACGTACGCATGACACAACAATTTTCGGCTTAAAAATAATGAAAAGCCAGATGCATTTTATAAACAATTCTGCAATTGTCTATTCAGAAAGAATTTCCGATTTAACCAATTGAGGCTAGTCTTTGGATAGTCGTTTGGCATTTTAATGACAACTTGCAACATCATACATACCTGGATGAAAATAAGACTCTGCCGTTCTTTTTGATCCTCACGAATTGGTTTGGTACTGTGATTGTGTGGATGTAAGACTTTTGTCCGTTATGGAAATACGTGTCCGGTTTCCAGATGCGCTCTAAAAATTTCATTTGTAAACTGAAAGAGTCCACAGGAGCGACGAATTTCAATCTTTCGTCTTGCCAACTCTGGCGGAAATAGCAATCCATTTCATAATTCTAAAGGTGCGAAAAGCATCAACTAAGAAAAAGCATTTCTTGGATTCGACTATCATTTTCAAACCTAGAAATTTAAAAAGCTTACCATTTCTAACTCTGAAATGGGACCCATACTTTTAACTAAAATGTTTGTCCTAATCACGGTCGGAGCACCTACATGAAATTACAAATTGAATCCTATTTTTAGATTTCATACGCCTTCATAAGCACGTTGTCCTAATGATTACAGGTTTATTAACTTTTCAATTATCATAATGTTTTAAATATTTTGAGACGCCAAATCCATGATGAATACCCATAAATGAATCTTTTGTTGCATGTCAAATTTAGGGAAAGGAAAATTTACTGAAACTAGGAAGATGGTAGTTATGAAACTTTACCCTTGAAAGTAATCGCAATTTTATCTTAAGATATTTCAAACGAGTCTTAAAATGCACTATTTCTATGTAAACTTGTTGACAGAAATAAAACAATGTTTGAGTAATTTCTGCATAATAAAACATACAGCGCACTGTCTCTGAGTAGAATCTAAATGTAAAGCCATGCAACAGATTACGACTTGATCTCCAACATTTGTTTCCACAGGAAGACCTCAAGCAAGGAAAATATTGAAACTTTGTGAATAATGATAAGAATTATTGTCAAATAGCGTAAGACATACGGATTACAGAAATCGCACAGCTGCTTGGAGTTTTCATTTTATTCGCAAATATTTAAATTTTATTTCACAGGCCGTAGATTAAACAAGCAGCGAAGAAAAATGATTACGACTTAAACACCGTATTTTGGGAGCCATAAATCACCCAGCGATGAAAATCATGAAACCCAAAAACGTCGTTGCCATACGCGCGCTCATCTAACCCAAATTTTACTGTTTTTCCCCAGCCTATTCATCATTGTTTTTTAGTTTTAATAGGACCAAGAAAGTAGCAACACAAGGTGAGAAAACATTAAGGCTAACAATCCCGAGACACGGCAGAAATTGCCAATAAGGATTTAATTAATTGATAAAACTGATAAGAGCTAACAGCGAAAGTAAATTGCCTTTTTTGCACCCCATTATTTGGCCACTTGGCAGCACTAAAAAAATCTCTGCTAAATGCCATTAAAAGTACTTAAAATCTGGTATTTTTTAATGCCAAACGATTTTAAAAACAGCTTTATACGCAGGAGAAGTCAATTTTAAGTAATTGCACACGGTGAAAGGATAGGCCTACAGAGAATGCAGCAAAGATCACTCAGTAGTTTTATTATATATTACTTTGTTATTTTTAAAATAGGCGTTTCCTATTACAAGTGGAATCAGCCTATTTATTAAGATTAGTATTATTCACATAATTTATGCAGGCATTTTGATGCAAGGCAGTGAAGGCATGAGGCTATAATTTTACACTAATTTATGTTGGGTGTGTTGGGCAATTATAAACGACCTTGAAGCGATAATGAGCATGCTTAAACGGTCTACAATAATATAACTTTTAAATGTTAATTGGAAAACGTGCATTTCGTTTTTTATTTGCCTTCAAATCAAGTCTTGCGAATCAAGCAAGGCGTCTAATAGGTAATTGAAAATGGACAAGGAACGATTCCCGCTTCGTATTGTAAAAATAAATGAATTTAGATTGAGACAATATTTCATTTAGCAATGTAATAATTTAAAATCTATTTTCAAATGCAATTTGAAATGTTTTGCCAATGCATTTCTTCTGCATATGGGTTACAAAAGTGTAAAAGCAGAAGTGTAGGCAGCCTGTGAAACCTTGAGGCTTCCCGTTTATCCCGAAGTGTCTCATAAATACAAAATAAAAGAGTGGGTAGGGATCCCTTGCCAGCACCAATGTTTTGGCCAGATGAAGCATTTAAAAAGTCTGACTCGGCACACCCAAAACTAGGACTGTTTCTTTGGTTTTTAATCGCCTAGCTCACCCAGTGGTAAATAAAATTTCACACATAAGTAAGAAAATGAAGTGGGCATTTTTGAAATTAAAATCGAAAGGTAAATTGATGCATGGAAAGCCGCAATATGATCGCAATGATTTCCTCACTTTGTTTAACCGCCTAAAAGGGCCTTCCATTACAATGATGAAACAATTGAACAAATAATTTAAACGTCAACGTCAACAACGTCAAATAATTTAAATACGTCTAGACATTTTCATAGGAGTTAAAATAATTCCTGATAGAATGCAACTGAAAATTTTTTTTTCTCTGAACCTAAGTGTACAGATTCACTCCATGAATTCAGGTGGAAAAATTTATTCGTTTAATTTGCAATTGTCACAGATATACAGATGTTCACACACACTATTGAATCGATAACAAATGCTTATTTAATGCGGTTGAAATATGCATGCATTATTGATCTACCGCAATCCACCGCCGCAGTTTTTTTTACTCCAAGCCTAACTAATAATGGACCGTATCAAAACGTTACCTTCAATGATAAGGCCGTTAAATTTATTTGCAGGTCATTACATGACGAACTACTTGTCATGAGGTTAATCAAAACCAAGGAATGAAACTAACTAAAAAGAAAGTATGCTTTTGACAATTTGAATATAGCCTAATTTTTCGCGACGATTTTACGAATTAAATTAAAAGAATTTTTGGTTAAACTTACCTCCTTTTCCCGGCCTCTCATGACGATCATAACCTTTAAATAAATTTTCCAAGACCGCGGTGAAATTACAAGAATCGTTGTTGTTAGTTAAAATTGAAGCGCCATTTTTCGTATTCACTTGCAAATTCAGCAGATTTCGTGGCAAATTATGTCTTTGAGTCAAACCGTGATTGCGATCCAAGTTTTTGTTGGCACTGAAATTAGAAAAATATTTAGGCATCTTAAGCTAGTTTGAACAATCGACCTTTCAGAAAAAAATGATTAGTTATTCGTCAGCTAGATGAAAAAGGCTTCAATTCACCCTAAGCATCCTATGTAAAAAAACACCTAATAAACTGGCTGACTTGCAATGTTTTCTAATTCCATCATCAGCTTCAAATTTAATAAATGCATGCATGTACACGATGAACATGTTCGTAATCTGACTTTGCTATTAATTTATACAGGATGTCCGTGAGGCAAGATCACAAATGTAAATATTTTCATTACAGGTAGTTTTCAGATTCCTTGGACTCCCTGCGTATGTTTTGATACGCAGTTTTTATTCCACGTTTTAGAAGCTATCTTAAAATTAATTTATGCACAATCTATTGATTTTTTCATTCATGATGTTACAAGTTACTAACGACAAGCGCAGCCGCCATGTTTCTAATATTACGAGCTTTATGGTAGTCCCCCAACAGGAAAACAAACCTAATGCGATAGTCGTTTACTAAAGGAGCATCAAATGTCGTCATAGTGTTAAAAGTAATTAACTTATCAAATTATTGTCTTGGGTACTAAACGAATGAAGTACATGTGCAGCTTTGGTATCAACGAACGCAAAAGATATCAGGGATAATTCTGGTTCAGAATAAGCCGAATATACAAACCATACATTCTGAGGATAGAATATTCCAAAGCCCTCTAGCAACGCTCGGCTCTGTCCCAAGTGAGTTTATTTGATAGGAATACTAATTAGAGTGTCCTTAAAGGTCGGGGCACTTTACACTTAACTTAATGCAACCCAAAAATCCCAAACCATTCTCCCAGGTTAATTGTAATGCCAAAAATTGCCTTGATGTTCAATTAGAAGTTTCATTTATTTTAAAAATGGACCAGGATGCTAAAATAAAGATTTGTGTTTAAAGAAAAGAAGAAATTCAAAATATGAAAACAGTGCTGGAGTTTAGTCAATGCCTAGAGAAAGAATGGAATTTAGGGTGGGTTCCATGGATGTCCGTTAACTCTAATCGGTGATAGACACGTCTAACGACAAATTCCTTTTGCTATTTTTTGCAAAGACAATAACTTAAAAGTCAGCATATCAATAAAGGAATTTTAAGGCAATTCAAAATATAATGTCACTAAACGAGGGAGTGTGGTACACTAAAACCTAATGAAACTGAACAAACCCAAATTATTCTTCCAGGTTTATGGCAATGCTATGCTGTGCAATTAGAAGTTTGGTTCTCTACTGAAAATGGACCACGGTGCTAAAAATGCACATTTGTACGTTATGAGAAAACGAAATCAAGAAATGTAAAATTTATAGTCAATGCCTATAAGGTGATTACTCAAGTTTAGCGGCAAATTTCCCTCGTTATCGCGCGTGTACAATTTGCGTTGGCGATGACACGAAAATTAGCATATCATTTAGGGTAATTCAAAATCACCCACACCAATAAACAAGGTGAACCGGATGCGTCTCCAAAAAAAGAATAAGAATCTGAGGCCTATTGTCTTACCTTAATTTCGGTGCAAACAATGCTTGGGCGCTGCAAGAAGCGTAGCTTCCGAGGAGCAAAAATAAGAGCAGATAAGCAGCAAACATCATTTTCTGGCAGTGTTACAACAAGTTCAAAGTCAACGAAGAAACATAAGTTTGCTGGTATTCAGGCTGTGTTCACCATATCGATTTTGGTTGGTTTCTATGACGATAGCAACACTGGCAGCACAGCAGCCATGCGTTGCGAGGGAGCCAACCAGCAACTTTTCCAAAAAGTTAGTTGAAACCGGTGTGCTGCCAGAATCCCAAGTTTCGGAAATCCATCCGAGCACTGAGCGCAAAATATGAGTGGGAACGCCAGCCACATCAAAAACCAGATATTCGCTGAGTCAAATGGATTTTCTGTTTTCGCCATTACGAAAGCTAATGATAGAAGAGCATCAATGCGCAAGCGTCGAAATCAAAAATGTCAAGTGCAGTACCCTGCCGAAAGCACCTTTAACAGCCACATTTTTGTTGCCCGGCAAACGGAGTCACACCCAACTCATTAAAACTGCATTCAATATGACTAATGGCGAAAAAGCAAGCGATAATCTCTCAAATTGAGCCTGAATCATGGGATGAATGAACCAATGAACTGCGTCGCGAGCAACGCAATACCTGACCGTACGCTTTCGTGGAAGCTTTACGTTAATTCTTGGACATACCACAGCCGTATTTGCAGCATTTCTTTAAACGTTTGCAATCCAAATAGCATTTACTTGAAACGTTGATTTAACTAATGTGCATCTCATCTTACTAATCGGAGAAAAAACTGAAAAAAAAACAATGGCGGCGTTCGAAACTGAAGAACGTTCTACGCAATAGAACAGAATGGAGCAAAGCATAGCAACGGAATGGCGCCCATAGCAACGAAGCCATCATGCGCTACCACGATATGTCCTAGACTGCGATGTCATTTAGCATTTAATAACAATTACGTCCGATACACGAACTTTAAATATCCTCAATTACTGGTTGAACAAAACTTAAAAAAAGTAACTGAAAGCAAAATCCACATGATGTTGAAAAGGCTCGACTTGCAGTTAGAGCACGAGGTAGAATCTATGTAGCCGAGTCAATAGACTTAGAGCAAGTTAGCTAGGGCGCTATATCAATGTTCACAATGTAGGCTATGCGCTCTACCTATGTCAACTTTAGCAGAAAAAAATACTACAATGTATCCGAACCCCAACAATTGTTTAATTTGTCTTTTAAACTTTTTTTTCGTCAAGTTTGGCACCGCTTTAATATTTTCCAGGTTATTTGCAAAAATGGCAACTGAACTTGAAGATAAAAATGGTATACTTATCCTAAATACATGTATGTATATATTTGTCAAACAAAAATCTGTGCCATTTAAAAGGTATCACTATTATCATATCTTGATAATTACATTGTAACTTTTTTGAAGCCTATGTTACATGAAATTAATGTAATACAATCAACCGTTTATGTTGTTTTGCAATACATTTCCAAACATTCGACACTTTGATACTTATCAGAATTGTTGCTGACATATGATTCTGAAGAGGAGTTCTCAGAATCTGAAAGCTCTTGGATATTTAAATAAAACAAATAATCTGGTTGAAATATGAAATTTTGCAAGCCGACTTGGAGAATACTTAATTTTCCCTCAGTTAACGTATTCACATGGCTGCTAAACTTGATTTTAAACT
>JAQIXS010004415.1:0-15203 GCA_034700785.1 Rossiulus vilnensis
GGGGGGGGGACGTTGATCGTTTATATTTTAGATTGTTTTGATTTAATAATTTTAATTTAATTGTATTTAAACTTGCCTTCAAAATAAAATGCAGTTACACCAAAAAATGAATATAATGTGAAGAGCATTCCAACGTCGAATGGCATGCAAGAAAAATGACCAATAGTACGGATATCCGAATGTGCTCGGATCTACCAAATCCCAATTCCCTGTTAGGGTAAATTTTTTGAAGAGCCCTATGCTTTGAGACTCTCTGAAAGACCTCCCCCCCCCCTTCCAGTGACATAGGGCCGTTGATGGAGAGCAGACCGTTGATTAAGCTAATCACCTCATGCA
Source organism: Rossiulus vilnensis (assembly GCA_034700785.1). Classification (NCBI taxonomy): domain Eukaryota; kingdom Metazoa; phylum Arthropoda; class Diplopoda; order Julida; family Julidae; genus Rossiulus; species Rossiulus vilnensis. Next base: position 337 of record JAQIXS010004415.1, read on the forward strand.
ACACCAAGGTTCAAAAAGGATCCAACTGGGAATAATAAGACGATAAATTAATCGGACAACCATTTTAATTACAATCAAGAAAGCCAACACATCATCACATCAACAGAATCAATTACAAATACTCAATTAGGCCTACAGGCTGAAGATAAAAGACGACTGTCCGTCACAAACCGACTAGACGGGGTCTTTGTAAAACATAAACCAAGCGATGTTTCCGGTGTACAAATTGCCTTCTTGCGCGAAGGTCAAGTAAAAGTCATGGACTCCCTTCGGAGGGTATTCGATGAATTCGCTCACTTCGAACCAACTCTGGTCCCCGCCCGTGTTTGAGATGAACACTTCTGCAAACGGCTGGATGTAATCTTTGTCCAGGTGGAGATAAACCTTGCCGGTGCCCGCCTGTCCGGTCGACGTATCCAGGGCCACGGCCATCGTGAATGACCCAGCCCCTTCTTGAAAGTCCACAGCATCGTATATGATGTACGATTGGTAGCTCAGATGGCCAGCGTAGGTGTCGCACACGGAAGTATCGTTGCATTGGAATTTTTGGGGGTAAGAGTACACGTAGGACCACGACGTCGCCATGGTCTTCGTGTAGGCATCGAAGGTGGCGACATCTGCCTTCCTGGAGAAATCCTCCTTTCTACCAGAAGCGACGGCGGCAGTGGCAGTCGCCCGAAGGACGAACAAGCAAAGAAGGAAGCGGAAGTCCATGGTGGATTTCGGTCTTCTTGGTGGAAGCAGTTCCAGCGCCTCTCAGTGCGTTTATAAACATCAATTGCCTAACATTTTATACCTGCTGGGTTTGTCCTTCTGATATTTCTCTGATGTTGAAGTGTGTGCTAATCGATAAGGCGATATCACAATCAGCATTCCTCGATTATGCACACACACGCATGCACCTAACAAGTAACTATGTTAAATATAATTTGTGGTTTTATCCATTTATGCAATATTGATATGTATGGTCATTTACGTATACGAATGGACGTATAAGGTCATATGCATGTAAGTCCATTTGTGGCCAATTTAAGATTTGTCCATTTATGCAATATTGATATGTATGGTCATTTACATGTACGTATACGAATGGACATATACATGTATGGCAACTTTAGGATTAATCCATGTATGTGACTTCCACGAATAATCACATACAAAAGGAATAGCTCTTGTGAGATATTGTTACACAATCCAATCAGGACCACCTCAATAGTGTAATTCACCGTTTTTAATCATCGGAAAATTTGCAATTAAAAAGTATGAACGAAACGCAATAGGGATAATAGAATCCCAATCGACAACAAATCCAATCTATCGAATCGGGATAATGAAAAAATCAATTTTCCAACATCCAACAACAACAATAATATGTAGGCAAAGGTCACACGTATGGCCGTAATGAACTTTTTTTTTTCATGTACCCTTCCCTCATCTGGATTTGTAGAAGATGAGGGAAGCGATGTTACCGACGTTCAAGTCGTATTCCGATCCAAACGTCAAGCACAAGTTAGGGTTTAATGGAGGTTCATCGATGAGTACACTGATTTGGAACCAATTCTGTTCCCCTCCCGTGTTTCCTATGACTACTTCCGCGAACGGCTCTTGCGTAGGATTTATCCAGTGGAAATAAATCTTTCCGATGTCCGTCACTCCGGCCGTTCTGTTCTGGGACACGACGACGCTGAATCCGCCAGCCCCTTCCATCAAATCCAGCATTCTGTAGCAGAGGTAGGAGAATTTGGTTATGTTCCCAACGTAAGTGTCGCAAATGGCCGTGTCGTCGCAAACGTGATCCGTTTCGACCTTGATGCAATCCCAGCACGACGAGGCCATCATCTTCGTGTAGGGATCGATGGTGGCCACATTGCCCTCGTCGATCTTCCTGGAGAAATCCTCCTTTCTGGCCACTGCGACCACGACGGTCGCCTGAAGAATGAAGAAGCGAAGAAGGAAGCGGAAATGCATCGTGGGTTTGACCGTTCTGGGAAGCAGTTCTGCAGTCGAGGTTTGATCGAAGATGTCATTCCTTCGACTTCTTCAGCTGTTGAAACGCTGCAGTCTATGTCGATGGTATCTTGAATGAATCCAAAGGAGATAGCATTATCAGCATTCCTCCAGTATCGGCTGCAAAACTTTAATAATAATAAAAAATAATAACATAAAAACAATGGAGGAATGCTGATAATGCTATCGCCTTTGGATTTATTCAGCAGTTCGATTTTCAAGATAACATCCACATAAACTCTACTCAAGATTCTGCTCGACGTAAAAACTGATCAATGCATGGGGCTCTTCGAAAACATTTATCCTCATCGTGTAATTGGAGTTTGGTGGAGGGGATCTTTAAAAGTAACCTCCGAGGTGGTGGAAACTGTCATTCCAACCCACTTGTGGAACTCCGAGCACATTCGGATATCCCTACTATTGGTCATTTTTCTTGCATGCCATTCGACGTTGGAATGCTCTTCCAGAGGACCTTTGTGCCTAAAGCTTTAAATGTTTTGCAAAGTTTTTTTTTTTGTAAAAATTCTCAATGCTGATATCAGCAGTCTCAAAAGCTCGGTATCATGAAATCAGTATAAATTGATTCTGATATCAGCATAGAATCGCACACTAATCTTTTCTCCAGGGCATGCATTGAATCCATTCGATTATTTTTTTTGTTTTATTATAGATTTTTATTGTACAGACAATTGTCACTTTGGTTACCTACATAATGTTACAGACTTTAGATTGACCTCATGCAGTTTTAGGCAAAGGGAAGATTGCCTGCTTTGTAGAAGGTGATGTAAGCGATGTTTCCAACGTAAACGTTGTCTTCTGCTCCAACTGTCAAGACCAGGTGTCCAAACCCTGTGGGTGGCTTTGCTATGAGTTGGTTCACTTCCACCCAGTTCTGGTCTCCACCGGTGTCTCCTCCGATGACCGCTACCGCAAAGGCCTGCTGGTACGGCAGGCCCTCGTGCAGGTAGAGCCTTCCGGTGCCCGTAACTCCCTCTATTTTCTTCTGGGACACGACCACCGTGAATCCAACTGCTCCTTCCTCGAAGTCCACCGAATCGTAAGAGAGATACACTTGGTTGGTGAGGTTTCCGGCATAGGTGTCGCACACCGACGTGTCGCTGCAATTGTACGTTTTGGCGATTCCGGCGTAGTTACCGTCCCAAGACGTGGCCCAGAGTTTCGCGTAGGGGTCTTGGCGGACTTTGGCGTCGTCCTTTCTGGTGAAGACATCATTTCCGTCCAGTGCTGCAACCGTCGTCAACCGGAAAGCGACGATGCAAAGAAGGAAGCGGAAATCCATCGCGGGTTTTACTTGGCGGTAGAGCAATTCTGCGAGCCTAGTTCTGGTTGGAAATACGTAAACATCTGCAGCTTATAATCTAAATACATGCAAGAGTTTATCTTGATGATATCTTCTACGTTGAACCTTGCTACCCGAGTCATTGATCGCGACGTCAGTTATCTTATTGTTGTAAATCAGGACAGAGGCAGTGGTTGGGCAATACAGAACGCCTTTATTAACCTAAGTTTGTGGAAGATGGTGTGAAAAACGAGTAAACAAAGCTGCAGCACGAAATTAGCGTGTGGCCAGCATGTCCGCCATGTTGGCGGTCACAAGGAACGCTGGAGAAGGTTCTAGAATGGCGCGTGCACGTGGCGCCACCTAGTGGCTGCAGGGGAAGCAGCATGGAGGTGCTGCCTTCCAGCTCTTGTTTTTGTTTTTGTGTGTGAAAGATCAACCTCAGTGCTCTGGGGTCAGCTCACAATATAGAAGGTAAGACCGGAAATGACCTACTTTGAAGGACAGTAAAGCGTCTTTTCTAAAATCACAAAATATGTTGATTTTTCCGACTTATTCACCGAACTTTCCGGTCTTACCTAGCATAAGTCAAAAACGTATCCAGAAAATTTAAGATGCCGTGGCACACCCAATGTTATTTTAGACCCTAAGCACAGTGGCACTTACACCCTCAGTGCTACAGCAGTTTAAAAAGTAAACAAAACATCAAAATAGAAGAAAACAAATACATAAGAATAATCCTAAAAGGCGAAACCATGTGCTCAGGGCATCATCAACACAAGGACATTTGTATATAGCACATTATTTAGGCAAATCATTTTCAAATATATTCTAGGTGCCTCCCTTTAATTAAATACACTAGGCTATTACACTTGGTACGGTCATGTCAAATACAATGCAGGTCTAGTGGTTCGATCACAACAACGAATGCATCTATGAGGCGATAGTTTTACGAAACGTATTTGAGGCCACCGGCACATTATATCGCTTATCACTTATCAGACCCGTAAACGTATTTAAGGAAAATACAAAAACTTACGTGAAAAACGGAGGAAAACTGTATTGCCAAGGCCAGCAGAAGTCAGCCATGTCATATCCACCTCCTGCTAAGTACGTACAGCCACCCTACACGATGGCAACAAACCGTCAGACCCACGATACCAGAAAACAAGCAAGATTGCTTTGAGAACGACAAATTAGCATTGATTATTCCTCGAATGCGCGATATAACCGGATAAAATGGAACAAACCTTGCGTAAACTACTTCATTCCTCACGTAAACAAACGCAAAAATCCCCGAAAAATAGGCTTGAACTGGGACGATACGGAGTTCACTCTGCGCAAGCATCAGAATAGTCGGTCCGCAAAGAACCGAACAATGTCCAATCAAATTACGCAGTTTTTAGAATTAGAATAAAATCTGAGCATCAGCCATTTAACCGGAATAAATATAATCTTGTGATACTGCGTTGCTGTAAGGCATAAAACATGACGGCGTTCTTGAGGTACTAAGAGTAATTTTGGTTCTTAAAATTCTTTGAATTGTCCCTGGGAATTTTATTGGACCGTTCCAGCCTTGGAAATTTTTTGTGTATGGTATGCGCATGATAAACAAACAAGTGCAGATTGAGATCATTACCTAATTTACTGATGTTTGTGGTAAATCGAGCTGCAAAACAGTCGTTTCAGCTTGTAAACCGGCAAGTGGTGGTTCATAAATTACCATTTCGCCGCTTTAGTCCACCGCATGACTTCCGCGCTGGATTGTAACTTTTCGGATGGGGATTTTGTTTTTCTCGAACTACATGAATGTGGTCGTCCAATGAGCAGTTTTCAGGTAGGCCTACATCTTCAAAAGACGTTCAGTTAAACGCTTCAGCGTCAATTATTTAAGTTTGAAAAGTTCACGTGGAATTATGCAACTCCATTACTAAGAATTTTTCAAATTAGGACTAAAGTTTTGCTTATGTATAGTACAAGTATAGCTATTGGATGTTCCACACTAGGCCTATTCATCTGAAAAACACGATTTGCTGTCACATTCCACACATACTCATCTAAAAAAATCGATTTGTTGTCACATTCCACTCATTCTCATCTCAAAAAACCGAATTGCCGTCACATTACACACATACTCATCTCTAAAAACCGGTTTTGCTGGCAGATGGCAAACGTGCTGGCAGAATTATTGGTTAATGTTTGCCCATTAATTGTGCAAATTGCAGAGTGAACTTAATGAGTAGAGCAACTTTAGTGCATGATTCCAAATTTGTTAGAGACAAAATTCTGCATGCAACCGTCTGGCATTAATGGATATGATGTGGGAATCGTGGTATATTTTGTAACAAAAATACTTTTCTTTCTTGAATTTAATCATTCAAAATGTTCACATTTAATAAACTTTCTGAGACCAATAGTTTGGCAGACCGTTGTCAAGTTAATAATGGAGCTGTAAGTCCGTGTGCAACTTTCGACGGACTTAATTTGCTACATTAACTAATTGGTATCCATGTTACTTTTGAACAGATATTGACTGGATAATGCTTCGTTTCCTTTTGCAGCAGCATTGTGGGAGACCTGAGAGAAAAGATTTATCCTGGTATGAAAGTTTGTGCAGTGAAATTTCGCAGTGAAGATCCAGTCATGTTCCTCATCTTTGTGCTCGCGCTGGTTTTACCAATTTCCACATCGTTCTGGATAATGACAGCTGTCTTTGCAACTGCTAATGGAGGTAATTAAACCAATCAGCTTAATTCTAAACAATGAGAGGAGGAATGAATGGTGTTTTTGTCAGCATTCGTCATTCATAAACAGTGTACGTGTACTAAAGCCTGTTTTTAATGTCTTTACTGCTAACAAACATTTGAGTAACTGGGTAGAATAAGGAATTGCGAAGGTGTTTGATTTGTTGCCTTGGCGGAAACGTCTTATTAATTCATACACGTGTAAAGGTCTTGCAGAGTGAATTTTATCATGTTAATTTTGTAAATTTAATTGAATATTGATTGAAATACATGCTGCCGACGTTAATGTGAAGATTTGTAACGTTATATTCCAGCATTCCTCTCATCTATTGCAGGATGTGCTTGATGCTAAATTTAATTTCTGTGGTATTTTTTTAAACTAAGTACTGAAACTTATAGAAATGCAAATAACGAGCAGTTATATGTGAATAAGTGCTTAAAGTTTTCAGCGATCTTTGAGCGATTGCCAGTTAACCTAGCAGGGCACAAACTATTAAAAATAAATTGTTTACGCCAAATATAGCCTATAAAACCCTTGATGAAAAACTAGTTCTTGGCAAAATTTTCACAATTGGTCCACGATTTGTGATCTTTTTTATTGTTATGCAGTGAAGATTAAAGGTTGATTAAACTCACATATCTTTCTTTCATTTTAAAATTGCAGATGACTCTGCAGCATCACCTGGCCGTTGGCTCGTGTCCATATTGGTCCCCATCGTAATTGCAGCATGGGGTTTGCGACGAAATAGCCTCGATTATTCAGGAGCCCTATCAGGTTTGTGGTAAACTCATTATCTCTTCTTAAATTGCTTTGATGCTTAATTTGACTGCAGTTTTTGAGCCTTCTTTTTGAAAGCAGTTTTCCAAAATACAACAGAAATTATCAAAAATGATACAGGTTTTTTTGTAACGAATGGTATTTGTATGAATTGATGGTAATTGTGGTAATTAATGACCTTGAATGGTCAGTGATTATTCTGATAGAACAATTTTGCAAGATAGTAAAACATATTATAAAATAACTTAATGACCCATGTATTAAAAATCTAAAAATGCAAATCCTGTTAATACTTAAAACTGTTTAGAACTGAATGCTAAAATTGTGACTTTGCTTACAATGTGTTAAAACTCGATTGCTCTAAGTAATTAAAACAATTTTAAAGCCTTAAGGTTTATGTCCAGGGTGTTACAGTAGGTTGATACTGAAATCCAACTGGAACTTTCATTTTTTATAAAACATTCATTTTTGTCGCTTATTGCGCTTAATGAGATACACGCTTAAATTCTTCCAGGATTATTCATCGGGTACATACTCACTTTCAGTAACTATTGCTTTCTGTCTGCCGTGATGTGCTTTTTCGTCACATCATCTAAAGCCACCCACTTTAGAAGTGAACGGAAGCAGAAGCTTGAGGCAGACTTCAAAATCGGTTCGTGCATCTCAATATTTATTTTTCCAGATTCCTTAACTGGTTACAGCTTGTACAGGATTCCTGGAATCCCAGGAACCTGGGTATCGTGGAAAACCTGGGAAATTCAGGCAAAATCATATTTGCTCGCGTATAAGCCACACTTTTTAAGACAACATTTTAAGATCTGAGGAATGACTTGTACACGTACTTTTCAAAAATGTCGATGAATGGCATCCCAAAAGTAAACACAAAGAGACTTCACCTCAGGGAATTATTGAAAGGCTTTACAGGAAATTTTAAACATTTTAAGAAATCAAATACCCACTCAATAATAAACTAATTAAAAAGTTGATTTTATGAATAATTTAATTTTTCTTAAAACTTAAGGTCTGATTTCGGGATGCGGCTTATATGCAAGCAAATTGTCAGTCGCCTCAGCATTTCTAAACCTAAAATATTTAAATATGATAGGCTCGACTATGTACTTTTTTGCAAAATCTTAACTTTAACTTATGAGTTTGAAACTGGAACCCCTAAATCCTTTTGTTTTCTCTAAAGCCATGGGAGCCCTGAAAAATCATCGTTAAAAAGGACATTTTCATTTTCAAGGAGGACAGCGAAACTGGATGCAGGTTCTGTGCAACAGCGGCGTCGCTGCAGAACTGGCGCTCATCTACATGATCGACCGTGGGTGCGGAGAGCGGGTTCTCGACTTCTCCACCGACTATCGCGCCTCGTGGCTGTCCATGGGCGTCTTGTCCGCGTTGGCTTGCTCGAACGCCGACACTTGGGCCTCGGAGATCGGAAGTGTGCTTGGTAAAGGAGATCCTCATTTGATAACCACAGGAAGGAAGGTGCCACGAGGTAATTTTTCCACGGACTTTCTTCTGTTCTCGAAAATGGTCATGGTCGCTTGGCGTTATCCGGGGTCTGCAACAGGTGGTCTTAACTTGCCATTCTAGGTACCAATGGTGCCATTTCTCTGGCAGGCCTGATATTTAGTGCCTTAGGAGGCTTGGCCGTGGGGCTCAGCTACTATGCATGCCTACTTCTGTCCATCAACTATCCTGCCTTTAGGGACAGCCCTCCACAGTGGCCCGTTATAATTATCGGAACACTAGCCGGCTTGTTCGGTTCGATGGTGGATTCCGTGCTGGGAGCTACCGTGCAATATTCAGGTAAGCGTTTCCGCAGCGTGCTGTGTAAACATCAAAAAATGTACTCTGTTAGGAACAGCCTAACGATCTGCAAATAAAGTGGGCCGAACCATAACTAATCAAGTGCCAAAACATCGACTCTTCAGGAGAGGAGAAGATCTATACTTTCGTGGAAAATGCTGATGGGACTATATTTGATTTTGTTGATTGTGTCAGGCGTTGGACACCATTGACGCTTAATTATGCAAACAAATGTAGAACAAGTGTTTTTGCCAAGGTTTTCGCAGAACTTCGTTTGTCCCACACGTACCGCACCCCCATAAACGTTCAAAACGCCCTTTTCTCTCATGGCATGTAGGGCGGCAATGCAACACCATCCATTCAGGTTTTAAATCCTCCCTTCTTACAGCCATATGGTTTGGCATCATTCCAGGCATCAAGATTTTTGTGACGTAAACTGTCGAGGGAGACTGCCAATGTCTGTTAGTTTTTAATAAGTAAAGTGAACAGTAAGAAAGGTCTTGGAACTTCATAACACCATCTTCAAAAAGAACATGCCCTAATGAGTCATTATTTTAACCTTGACTGATCATACATTTATGAACTTATGTTTTGTATTGCAGGTTTAGATGGGAAGTCTGGAAAAATTGTGGAAAATCCTGGTGCTGGCGTGGTTCACATCAGCGGAATTGCGATATTCGACAACCACAGCGTTAACTTGATCTCTAGCATCATCACTGCTCTTGTTATACCAAAAGCTGCTGTTCTTATTTGGGAAATGGTTTAACATGCACTTTTCAGCACATTTTGTGATCATGTTTATATATTTTTGTACAGTTTGATAAACTTTTTTCCCACATGGTGGTTTTTTGTAAGACGTTTGTGTCTCTGATTCCAGTGGTGGTCATTAGGCACTTTTAACAAACTTAGGGCAGTTTTCATGTCTAGAAAACATGCTCAAGTTTTTGTTTCAACATAAATGTTAATAAAGGGAAAGTTGTAGGATAAATGTTCTAATAACGAAATCATAAATCGGTAATTTTGTCCCAATTTTTTGTGCAATTTGCTTATAAATATTATTGATTAAAGAATCTCAGAATATGAGCATGTTCGAAGAATTTACACAAATAACGGATTTTTCTTACATTTCTAATTCTAATCGGTACCCTACAGTCATCATAATAACGTCATGTGGCGGGGGGTTCAATCTGTACAAACCAAATTCTTCACGTACATGTAAGTGAAATTTCAAATACATATTTAGAACAGCTGGAAGAACTGAAGGATGATTGGGAAGGAAACACGATCGTGGCCGATTACTGAGATAGGCCTACTATCTCAGCATCTCAGCATTCGCCTAGAAATATCGTGGAAACCACAATTAGGATAGCCGACCCGGGATTTTAACCCTGGTCTCCTGAATGCAAGGCGGACATTTTCTGCGCCATTTCTCTACAATGAAATTGGTGAAGAACTCTAGAAATGCCGTAGGTGAAATGTTTTGAAAATCAATATAATAATCATGGATTTTAAGAATACAGTTACATTTACATACACAATTTTATTTTATTTATCTAAAAAATCAAGCAAAAGGGTGGTGTAAAATGGTAAAAAAAATTATCTCAGAAATACTTGAAATAAATGCCCAATTATAATGTACATATGTATTAAGACTTCTGTTATGTATCAATTTGATGTAACAGAACTGATTTATAGAACTTACCTTCTACAGTTAACTACTGATAATCTTAACTCACTTATGCTATAATAGCATATTCAAATATTTACAGCATCTTTATAACTTTCGTAAATGTATCATTTGAAAATGTTTAAAAATAGTGTTCACTATAGAACAAAATTTTGATAAGTAGACAGTAAACACCCGTGTAGGCCTACATGACATTTTCGATTAAGATGCAATTTCATCGTAGCAATGTTTCCCCTTCAGGAATCCAAAAATGAGCTGCTTGGCAGAATCCCCTATGGTCATTAAAAATACCCCATCAGCATATGAATAGGGTAGGTTTAGTTAATTTTGGGTAGTTTATGGTGGAGTTCCACAGCGATTCTGACATGCAAATCGATCAGGATACATGTATAGGGGCGAAATCCTAATCGAATTCTCATTCTGATGTCTATTTGGAGGCGCAGTTAAGATGAGCGTTGAGTTCAGACATTCAATGAAAGTTTCTTCAACTTGTCAGACAAAAATACTGTCACATTTTGCATTGTTCACGCATTTAATTGTTTTTAATAAATGTTATTTAAATTAAAAACACTCGACTAATTAAAGTAATTTACTAATTCTTACATGGAGTGGCGAATTTAACTTCTCACTCGCCACACGAGTGACCATTTTGAAAAACAGGTTGCCCACCCCTGTTCTAGTATAACTGTTTCCCTCAGGGTATGAATAGGTCCTCCAGGACGTATCATTATAGGTCAGGTGAAGTTAATTTCGAGTAGTTTACGGATTCATGTTTGCCAAGATTTTTTTTATCGGCTTTTTGCGTTTGCGATGATCCGTGCACGATGAAAAGACATGGAACCACAGATCCAGCCAGCCTTATGGAAAGAATAGCCGGTCGATATGCTCTCTTCAGAATGCGTCAGCATCAAATTTCGCCGATACAATCGCAGATAGCGTCGAATAAATTGAACTCCATCACCTCGTGTGGTCAGCGTTTGTGGACAATGGAAACTGGTACACGCCTATCATTGCAAGTGCGCATCGGACGCAGAGTCCCTGGACTCCGTATTGATTTCCGTATCAGTCTCCGCAAGCCCCCACCCCTCGTCCCCCTACTTCCTCCCCCACCGAACGCGCGTTACTCGCAGTCGAAGTAACGCGCCTGTCGGGGTACTAAAAAGGAAATGTTATTTCCCTAGCGATCCTCGCCTTCATTAGATTAGCATTCACCTGAGTTGGTCGAGTGGCGGCGACGCCCTCGCAAATCAGCCGAAGAGCTGAAGAGCCAGAGCCCTCTTTAAGCGACGTGAAATGCTGCTGGAGAGCCTCCTTATTACGCCGCTTCAAACAAAGAAAAAAAAAAAGATGAGATCGATGCCGTACATCCCGATACACGCTCAACTCTCCCCACATCCCCACTCTCCTTTCCTCTCGCAGCTCAATTTCTGCTTGCATCAACCGATACGGGGACCATTTATGTGACTCTGCTTAAAACATCGACTCCTATCAAGAGGCGTCATTACAGACAATTTTCCAACGAGCTGTGCATCTAGTTGATGGTTTCGTTGCATGCGGAAGTAGGCATTTTCGAACATACTCCGAAACTGGAACGTCACTTTTCAACATACAGTGGAAGCTCGATTATTCCAGGTCCGGTTGTCCGATATTCGGAGTGACGGGGGGGGGCAACCTCGGATAAGCACTGGGATTAACCGAGGTCTTGAGCAGATAAACATTGATACAATCATCATAACAAGATAGCGCTGGAGGTTGACAGTGTACTGAGTATCGTTTTTGTCGATCAACTCATAGACTAATTTAAAATACTTATGCGCATGACATTAAAGGTTGTATATGAAAATGTTTTCTCATCATTTGAAGACTGAGCCAAAAGCCTGCATCCTTTGGAGAGAAAAATACATTTTTGCTTAAAATGCTTTTAACTGCTAAGTTTATTTACCACAATATAGAACTGGTAGTCCACTAGGGTTTCAACTTTGGTATATAATTTCAAATGTCTTTTTTTATAAAAAAAAAAGGTTAAGAAATTTTAAAACGGGGCTTCCCTGCATGATATTCTTGCATAGTAGGTTACATAACAGTTATAAATAAACGGAACATCACAGCTGAAACCTTCGTGTACCCCCAATTCCACATAGGAGACAATACATTTAACAATTATAGTAGTATTTGAAGCATAAATATACGGGTTAAATTCGTTCTGAAATGATGTCAAGACGAGCGTCCAGTGACCAAAAAGGTCATACGATCGTAAATAATAGGCTGAACTGTGACGAATCCAAAAGACAAAAGGAGGCCCACCATGCAAAGAAATTACACTTTTGCTTCAAATTCTTATTATAATTGGTAAATATATTTTCGACATTGTTGCCAGTGCCGTCCACTGGGTTTGTTATTTTTGTTTTTAGAATTCCAAAATATCCCGTTTATTTATAAAATAAGTCATTTAATTAAAAACGAAACAATGACACCTCTTTTATAAGAGGGCCTCTTTGCAATGCAACGCAACCTTACACAGCGGGTTGCATTTTTAAAATTTTTAACAAATACAATTTCTTATAAATAAAGGACATTTTCAAATTTTAAAAAAATAATTCAAACCCTAGTAAACCACCAATTCTACACTAAAAAAATAAATCAGCAATTATAATAATTATTTGGTGCAAAAATGTGATTTTCTTGCAAAGTGGTCTATATTTTGGGTCAGGCTTCAGCCATTTGGCTTCATTCCAGTAACCAGGTGACTTTTTAAATATATCTCTTTATATAATTCAACTTTGCATTATTTGTGCTCGCATTTTTTTTATTTTATTAATTTTTTTAAATGGGACGCATGAAAACCTAGCAAATGTTAATAGGCAAACTTTTTATGACGGTCAAGTTTCACATGGAATACAAAAGTGCTAACCCGTCACGGTTGGACCTTCGCCAGGTCACCGGTCAATACATGTTCAACGCCCACCCACGCATTCCTGCAGGGGGCACGCAGGCTCACCTGGCAAGCCTCTCACTGTGTCGGTGTTCCCAAACGCAAATCGAGTGGTTCACGCTTTTGATCGCGAAATAAAACACGATTACTTCGGAGTAAAGTGCTCGCACGCAGCGGTAATGAAATCCCCCAATTTCATGGCGTCAACATAAAAAAGCCTGACGAGATTAAAATCAAAATGGTTGGGATATCATGGCCTGCTTATGGCTCCACGGGCTCCAAAGCTCTAGTTGGATAATAAATATCCAATAAATGTCAGGTCGAATATTACGAGCCTGGCATGCCGCTCGATGGATGTGGCAATCAATGGCCCATTAGGAAGAGGGTTTCAGCCTAAATCTTACGTTCGACTTGTTCCTCGCACTCAATTATTGGTTCTCCAGGAGAAAAAGGAGAGCAATTTATTGTTTACGGTTGCCCAACCATCCAGGGAGCATCTGCGAGGGATCACTAAACGGACGTGGCTGTCGTGACGGTAATTATGGTGGGATTAAGACGGCTCAACAATCGGTCATACACAGATGATGTAACGAGTCTCTCCTGCCTTTCTATTACTTTTATAACGACCAATATGCGGAGGTGTAGCTGTTTGCCCTTCCCACCCATCAATACGCCACTAGGCATTATTGGTTTCCTCAACCATCTTAAGGGAATTGAAGGCAATTTATGCCATAAATTGCCTTCAATTCTCCTCAGATGACCGAGTGGTGGCTTCCGCAAAACCTAGGATTGATGGCGTAATTGGTATTGAGGACCTCCACGGGGGATGCCCATAAATTCACCATTTGAGGCACTGTATGAAAAGGGTCTACATCTTCGATATGGAGTCATTGTCCTGATAAAATTCATCAAACTCTTGTGACAAATTAAAAAACATACATGTAACTGTGATAATTAGTTATTTTTATGAATATATTACACTGGTATTTATTATGCAGATTTGTCACTAAAACATGTTTACTATTTTCTTGTAATAAATAGCAATAAATTGCATCCTGCATAATTATCCAAAACCTTGACTCCACGTCTAGTTTAATTACAAACATTAGGGTACATAGATAAACAATTAACTAATTTTTCTCAATTTACTTCATTAATTGATATAATTGGGAATATCTCAAGAACAAGAATCGAAGATGTGAGGCCCATTTCATATATGTCACATTTTAGCACTGCCACCTTATCCTCAGCGAAAATATACAATACAAATCATAGGCAGATTTCAAGGTCTAACCCCAAGTGGTGACCTTCAACCTAAAAAAAAATTCAAACAAAATGCTAAATTCGCTTTATTTCTACTTGTTTTAGTTTGTTTTTCTGGTGGTTTTTAATTTTAGTTATTATTTTAGTTATTTTCTTTGATGCACGATTACATATGGGCCCAAATAATGGAAAGGCACTTCGATGATAGTTAGCTATGCCCATTTTGAAAATCCGAATTGAATAGTGGGGAGCCCTAAAGGATGTTATATACAGTCGAACCTCGATAACTCGACTTCCTATTAGTCGAATAATCCGCTAACTCGAACTTTTAATCAAGTCCCGAA
>JAQIXS010004416.1:0-15203 GCA_034700785.1 Rossiulus vilnensis
ACCGTTCACACCAGCCACTTCTGAAGTTGATTGCCGACGGATCAACTTCAGATGTGGCTGGTGTGAACGGGGTATAATAAGGCACGTGCATTCCCTCAGCTTCAGCCAGTCATAGTTCTCGCTTCGATCTAGCAGAGCCTTTAGAGGGCTCTGGTTCCAGGCTCAAATCGCGTACGAACTTGGCTGGTGATCAAAATTCGAAATGGACCTTTATAGTCGACACTGTCTCGCCAATTATTTGTAGCCAATGCTCGCACGAGACAACCGTCCACTGTGCAGCCCGCGCTCAAATGTCACCCATGCTTTCGCCAACATGCTAGCACCGATCTCAATGTTAAGAGCACAATTTAAAGCTCAAAAACAATGTATTTACCGCGTATCAGCAATTCCAGGGGCCGAGGCAAACCGAATTTACCTGGAATCGTTCAGGAATCCGATAATTCAAAATCCAGCACGAAGCACCATTCCACGATTCAATAGAACAGAATAGTTGCCTCCTTTCCAACGGAGGGCTCCAAATTGAGCCAATAGGGCTGTTGTTAAATTCAGCGGCTAGCTAGCCCTCCTAGCCATCCAAAACATGGCTAAGTTCCGCTAAGTCGTCTGCTTTAAAATAAGTTTACTATAGGCGTAGGCTGAGGCCTAAAAGAAGCACCGCCATATTGAAACGCATCTTCCAAATTTTTCAGCGTGATCTTTCGGGGTTTTTTTACCAATTTGAAGGTATTAGAATTTAACAGCTGCAACAAACAAGATGCAATGACATAAGAATAATTAAATAATGTATTCATTTGTAATGTATGTCATTTGCAGGATCATGAATCTCGTAATTAAAGCAAATGGTCAAATCATTTTACCAAGCACTGATACAACATGAACAATCAGACGACAAGCAGTTGTCTAGCGTTACTCAGCCTATTTCTAGCCCAAGTCGAGCGCTAGCGCCTAGCTGCTGAATTTAACAACAGCCCTATCGGGAGCGCGTGTTCGCTGCTATCATTCATTTTCATATCATCATTATTTCAAGACAGCCACCTGAAGGTGGCCCCACATCGCATTAACAATGTAAATTTCGCGGCAGTTTTAAACATCCTGACAGTAAGTTTCTAACCGTACATTATTGGATTGGAAAAAAAAGTAATTTTATAATTTTGGGTGAAATATTTTAATAGGTTGAAAAGAAGTCTATATAACGTTGGATGAATCGCCTTTTTATTGTGGTTTTCATAACCTTTCGTCCAAATTATTTTTTGTTTTTAAAGCCATTTTTTTATAAAAATGAAAACTAAATTCCATCACTTGTGATGGGTCAAGAAAAAATTCATTATTAAATACCTGTTTTTTTAAATTGCTTTTACCATTAACATCATTATTAATTTTTTTTTAAATGTTCAAGCAAGTTGCACTTGAAATAAATTATTGATGCTCAAATTTTTCAAACAATCTCATCAAATTTTGATTTTAAATGCAACTGTATTCCGAAATAAATAATTTGTGATCCATTCAAATTAATCATCTGGTTTACCAATAAATTCCTGCCTTTTGGATATGCAGTACTATATAGGGCATTTTTAGGAACATGGATTTACTTTTCCTTAATTATGATTTTTCAAATGTTAATCACAGAAAATCCAGATGAATTGCTACAGTATGAGTAACCGTAATCGTGAACCTGCTCTAAAACAAGGAGCTGACAATCAAAACAATTTAAGTATCTGCAAACACATGGAATTTCGCAACAATTATTCATCAAGTGTTGCGCAAATTTTGCACCCAAATATCCCATGATTAGCCAGCTCACACAGGCTTCACAGTTATAGCGGCATTCAAGTTTTATTTCCTGCCAAAATGTACACAAGCCTACTTGTTTTTGTACTTCCTGAATTAGCACGGAATAGAAAAGGTCAAACCTAACCAAGAGGACGCATCGCATTCACAACAAACACGCAACTGATAAAGCAGGACGCCCAAGGGGTACCACATACTGATGCCATGCCCACGCAGTAAACAACATTCGGTTAGAAATTCAGTAAACAGTGAAGCTTAAAAAGCTCAGAAGTAAAAAAACTTAATTCCTTGATAAAAACATGGAACCATCAATGTCCATGACTCACTTCGAAAACAAATTAATTACAGTAGTTACTGATCATTCATGGGTTTCATCTTTTCTTAGAATTACAATGTAGACAAATAGATCGATGAGATAGTTTTGTAGCTTTTTGTACTACTATTGTATGCGATTATAGTTGGTTCTGTCAAAACAGCGGCGTAGAAAGATACATGGGTAACAGGGATTTAATTACTACAACAATTTAGAAACGCGATTGCGGTTTTTCTATCTGGTTTAATCTGCCGTAATAGTTAAACAAATGCAACAGCTAGCTTCCAATCCAATGACATAAAGATAGCTACTGTAATGTACATGGACATAAAAAGGAAAGTTGCGTCAGACAACAGATCGCAACACTAACGGGTGCGGCGTCAAACAGTCTCTTGAATGTCCTTGGCAAAAAAAAAAAATCTAAAATAGGAAACTGAGCACGTGGACTGAACCTTGTTTATTAGGATTTCCATGTCAGGAAGAAAAATGTTTTTCGGGAGACGTTAATGAATTTGTGCAAATGCCCGTTAAAACATAGGATTGAATTTACGACTTGACATATCGATGTGGCATGAAATTGATAATTACGAGGCGAATACCAACGATGATGAACACCAATTCAAACTTCTACAGTGCTAAAATTACAATGTCACTACGGAATTTTTCCATAAAATTTGCAAATATTATGTTGTGTGGTTCGCTACGAGAAACATTTGAAAAACTACATAACATTGTTCGAAGACGTCATCAGAAAGAAGGTACTCAGTTTCCTTCCGGGTGATTCACACACGTAATCACGCACAAATATACATGCACATGTTTGTTATAAACCCCTCAACACATCAAAATCATTTATGAACAATCCTATTAGGTTAGCCTAATTTACCCCCAGGCAATTTTGCGTCAGTGATTCAACTCAAGTCCTCATGAGTCATGCAGATTACAGTAAAAACTAAACAAAAGAGTGTGTGGAGTCAAGGACACCCATAATTTGATTTGCAAAATGGATAGAAAGCACGCCGACTGTGAGACATGTGTATTGGGCTGAATGGGTCACAAATTGAAAAATCAAATAAACAAACTTAAGTGCAATTCGATACCCTCCTACATGTAAGACTTCAGCCACTTAATATGCTGAATCTGTATCAAATAAAAACTGGCGTTTGGAGAGAAAATAAACAACACATCCCGATCACATTTTCAGAACAATTTATTTTCTAATCCACGATTCGAACGAAGCATATGATGATTAGACAAGTAATTTCCGTAAAACACTTTAGAGTAAAAAAAGTTGACCTTCGTTGAAAACAATGAGTAATGATTTTGGTAGAAATAACCCGCACACATTCTCATGCTTAACAGAATGACAGACAAGACACAAAAAACATGCAAAAAAATAAAAAAAATTAAAAAGAAATAAACGTAACAAACTGAAAACAGTGGCCTTCCTTGAACAGTTAGGCTGTTCAATTGTACTATAAAACACATCAGAGAAAAGGCGTTTCAAAATTAACAGGAAAAATAACTAAAATATAAATGTACGTTTCTGGAGGTTAAAGCATTGGTAAAGTATGCCTGATGCTAAGTACCTCGGACAAGGTGTAGTTCTTTTCAACGCAAAATAGCCAATAAAATGTATCACATTTTTTATATGGGCTTGGCTGGAGTGGACAATGAAATTTATGCAAACGGGATGACGGCCTCTGACAAGTGTAAAGGGAGTAAGAGAATTTTAACACTGCACTAATCAAAAAACATTTTAGCAGTAATTAGCCATCCATGAATGCTAAGGTGCATTTTCTAGTGGCATAAATTAACACCGAGATAATCATGCTGTCATGGCATTGCGTTTTCAGGTGAGATAAAATGTCATGGCGTTTGATATCGTGACAATGCGATTTTTTTAGAGCAATGACGTCGAATGAAATGAGCCTGGTTGCTACTCGTCTGAGATGTAGACTTGGGTTGTATTATTACTTGATCTAAACATGTGTACCATAGCAGATAATACCGTATGACATGTTACATGTTTAAAACATCAAGACTATTAAAACCATTGTACGGAATCATGATACTTTGAACATACACTGTATGAAATATTATCTGCAATGTGTACAAATGTTTAGATCACGTGATAATCACTAAATATTTACAATCATGTACGGTATCATTTTGTCAATGGAAAGGTAAAGTCGAACCATTCAGGGAAGAATTATGGGTCCACCATACTGGATCATCCCAACCCTTAATCTCACGCAAATAGCAATTAAGATTACCATATTCACTTCTTTTGACGCCATTGTTAACCGAGTGGATTTCATTCCATGACATCAATGTACGAGAAGGCATTCGTCAAACAAGTGCCATTAGCTCGTGAAATCTAACCAGAAGTTTAATTTTACAAACCAAGATTTAAAAAAAATTGTTTATGTAGCGCCCCCTCTCTAATGGCATATTAAAGAAGCAGTTGTTTTGCAGTGTATTATCACGTCACCCTGATCAAGTTATTCCAACCAAAGTATCACGCGCAATTTCGTCATTTTTAAACCTGTAAATCCCCACATTATATAGGATAAGGTGTTTTTCGTTAGGCTAATTACAAGTCACGCTATTAATAGAAACCGGTTGCCATTTTTAAATCGACCATTCAAAGCACGAAGTTCACGACTTGCTTTGGATTCAACCCAAAATCGTGTTTGGCAGTTTCGACAAAATGAGGCATTCAAAAACCAAGAACACAGATCGATATCTATATTAAGATCAGCAATGAATTTGCTGTACAGCATCACGAATTCACTCAGCATAATTTGGACATACATGTACACGTAGACACATTGAAATTGTACGCGAATCTCCAGCTGTAAGGTCCACACGTATTCTTTTTCCGGTCATACTGCAAACAGACAGACATGCTTTAAAATTTCACAATTTACTACTGGCCACCCAAACGTTAATAAATGGCCTCTAGTCAGCATGGCTAGCTGTGATGACTGCTAATGCAAACAGCCGCCAGCACTGAAGTTTTCCATAAATTATATTCCATTTATGGCATTGTTTTCATGATACAATCAAAACACGAAGCCATATCACTATCAAATAACAATTCTTTTATAAACTACAGGTGCAGGAAACGTATCCCAAACGCGTGGCTGTTTGTTTATCTGGGTCAATTTTGAAAAGTTGTTAAATTTTCACACACCAAGCCTAGGAGCAACACCCTGAACGTTTTCGTAGTTCCGCCTCATCGAACCATACCCTGTGCACATGCTCAGCTGATTGCTTGACGGGTAAACAATTTGCTGTAACATTGCCATGACTGATTTGTCTAACCACTCGGAGTTGTAAATGCAAATTCTACTGGAAGATTCCGTTGGGCACCAGATTCAGCAATTTCAAAGTGCCACTTGTGATGCGATCCAAATCAGATTAGGTATTCCACTAACACAATCCCAAATAACGCTAAATACAGTATGTTGGGTCTGTCGAATGGTACAACGTAACGATCACTGCATATACGATTACTACTAGCCTCTTAAGTTTAGAATTTCACATACATATGTATCAACATTCAAATGTGACCATGCCATAAGCAACCTTGTACATCTACAACTTTAGGCTGACCCCTATATTTCCCTTATTACATGTAATCATTATGGGAAACAAGTCCCGGTCCATGACTAGCTTCTAAATCTGAGAAGGAAACTTTGTTCATGCCAAAAAAGATGCACAGTCTAACACGTTGTCACATTATTTTGCGCATACAGGTAGCAACATACTAGGTCAGGATTTTCCTTGGAAGCATGGCAAAAATCCAACATTCTTGATTCCTGGCACGCTAAATTTAGCCAGTTTCTCAAGACAGTTCGTTTGGTTTATTATTAAAGTTATTCTCGGCTAGGCCAATATTGTTTTAAGGTTTGTTTTTAAACATTGGACACAATATTACGTTTGACACAGAGCTAAGTGTTGCTAATAATCAAAGATTCAGAGAATTCCTTAGGACAAATTTCGAACGACAAATGTATCGGTATTTACACAAGATTCTGTAAATTATAAGATATTATATCGAACACGGTCAGAGTTGTCGCTCTAAACCTAAATAGGCCTACGTCGTTTCAAAACAAAACAAGGAAGCATCAACATGTAATGTCACCCAGGCTACTGCGTGCCAAAATTTAGTTCGTTTCTGTAAACACACCCTAACCCCACAATCAGAATGCTTACAATTATGAAAACTTCAAAACGTAATAGGAGATAATCTGTACTAGCAATGGTCCAGCCGTTTCAAACGGAAATAGAAATCATAATTTGTTATCAATGTAAGCTGTTTGGCGCACCCCTTTTTAATGTACTGGCAAATTCCACTGAAACGTTCCATGGGTCACCATGAAGATAAATGGCATTGGCCTAATGAACATGTCCAGTTGGCTCATTAAGTGGTACATGCAATATCAACTAACTTAATGACATGAAAGTAGGCTATCCATTAAATTTGAAATAATTTTACTGGATTAGGCTACTTGGATTTTCTGTCGGTCTAATCAGTTTGGGAAAAAAAATAAACAAACATTACAGTGAAGTAAGGTGAGGGTAGCTGCATGTAAACAACTCATTTGACCCTGAGTTCTGATACTAATCTTTCAAACAAGGTTACGATTTCAAACGACCAAATTTTATGCATTTGTCCTTAGGACAATCACAAAAGCCATTCAAAGCTGTAAATGCTAGATTCACAAATTGTCTGCACGACAAGCTAGTTTGTTTTTAAAGATAAGAAATTACATTTGCAATAGGCCTACTAAATTTGTGTTAATCGTACAAATACAGGCCTCATCATGCCGGTATGATCTGGTTTATTTACGCAATATTCTGCAAGCGAATCAATAACAATGTGGGCAAATTTTCCCAAACGTGACCCTAATTTCGCCAATTTAAAAATGTGAGATGGTTCGCATAAAACGCGTATGGATAAATTATTATCTAGATCAAGCATTGGCACGACATGCATTTTAAGAGTTCAAACAATAACAAAGGTAAGAAATATACGAGAACCCTTTTTCTTCAAGCAGAGGGTAATTTTCATACAAACTGCCTCTGGCTTAATCACGGTCACCAGTAAAATGTCAAAGGTACAGTAGGTACCGGAAAAGCCAAAGTCCATAAAAGCACAGGTGCAAAGTTAGCTTTCTCTCCATTTGTGTACCAAAGAAGATAAACTGGTTTCTTAGAAACTGTAACAGCCAGTGAAGGAATTTCATGATACAAGTAGAAAGGCGATTTGCCTCGAAGACAATTTAGCTGGCATAAAGCAATACTCACAATCTAAAGTTAAAGTAAAATAAACAATACCTCGAAGGTAACGGGTAATCCCTTCTCAATTATGTTTTCAATTAATCGATTCAAATACAGTAGAGTGAGTAATAAAGCTACCTAAGCTGGATTGCTGCTATATCAATTGTGCTTGCACGAAAATTACCATCGATTTCGACACTATCTTCAAACACTTAGAATTTAGATCACCATTCTAAAAGCGGCTTTACTATTAAATTTCTGTCCAATGTTGTTAACAACATATTTATCTGCATGTCAAAAGTAGCCAAACAATGAAGAAAATCTCCTTTCAAACACATTAATGAACATGAAAGATATCTTGGATGCATTTGCCAAGATAAGAGAAACAAAGGTAGAAAATAAAGTAAACAAAAAAGGACAACATAATCACTGAATGCCACTGTGCTGTAGGTAGAGCATGCAAATAAACTAACACAGTTAGTCTGGACCCTGATTTTGAAATCCATTGCAAGTCTGAGATCACAAACTGCGACGAATGAGTTGAGTGATTACATGTAGTGCAACCAAAGCAAAATGTCAATGTTTATCTAGTTTAACAATATGCTGGCAAACTGGGTGAGCTAAAAACTCGCCTAACACGCGAACATAATCAGTCTTAAAGTCTGTTTTCCTATTTTTTGGTTGTCAGAAAACTCGTGGGAACGTTATTACAAAGTAATTAATGTCCCTATTGCTTGATCAATCGCCATCAACATCTCTTTGAAATCCAACCTCAGCTGTTCTGGCGGACGATGCTGATTATGATTGTCAAATAACAGGAACTTCCTCTTCATTGTAGTTGAGCCGGTGCAAAGCATGTAGCATTTATTGAAAAATGTCATAGGAGCATTCACTTGTAATGCTGTTGAGATTTGCGAAGGCAGAAAACTCCAGCTCCACATATCTCCAAGTTGGGAACGTTAGTTACCGAGAATTCGGCCAATTCTTCTGAACATGGCTGTAAGCATGGAACAAAATCTGCCAGCCATTCTTTACTTTTCTTGGCAACAACATCGACGTTCAGGCTTCCAGCCCAATGAGGTTAGAGGTGGTTGTATTAGCTGCTGTATCATACTCGTCCTTTTCATAGTCGTAGCACTTTAAAAGAGGTTTTTCTGTCTGTGAAATTCTCCTAACGGCCTCACTGATCAGACTTTTGCTCTTGAGTAATTCCTGGAGAACCTGATAGGGATCGGACGAGTTGATCCCTGGCTGGCGTAAGCACGTCTTCATGCACCTGGGGGACCCACAACTGTGACACCCAGATTCTGTACCGCTTCTGGGAGGCACAAAATACGGTGCTATTCGGTGGTATGGGTTTAGGGTGCGCATTTTGGTCCGACCAAACGAAGTCACTAGCACTGACCCACCTGCTCCTCCACAGGCTCCATTGTTATTGTTATTGTTGCCAGCGTGGGTGGCGTTACCAGTATCTAGGCCTACATTTGTTGCACCTTCGCCGCTATTTTGTACGGTCGTGCTGGATGCACAGTTGCATTTTAAGCGTAGATTTAATTTAATTTCGTTTACTAAATCATCCACGTCCCTGGGCACCATGGCTCTTGTTGCAGAGGCAGTACTCGCAACACTGGCGGTTGAGATCGACGGGGTGGCGGAAGGAGAGATCTTGTTGGCTGCTTCGCCGATTATATCCTTCGTCGGCATAATTTCGTCTATTTGTAGGTTCCTATTCCATGAACTATCTGGAAAATTCACAACTCACAGCTTACGTGGAAGAGCTTAACACGGCACAAACGGCGCAAGCACAATGGTTAGCTCCACTTCCATTAAAACGGGCACAAACTACTCTAAACATTGGCAGCTGCCTTTCCAGTCTTCCTTCTCTCCCTACAAAGCGCCTCCTTTCTCGCCAGCAATTTCATCAACTCGATTCGAACGTCATACGCACAAGCCGCAAAAAAAAAACTGTTTCGGATCGCACTCACAAAACAAAGCAAATGGCGCTATGCCAATTGTTGTTGTTATTTTAGAAAAATGTGGAAACGGGAGTGGTAGCGATCATGGCGCCCCCTCGCGGACTGAAATGGTAACACGCAAATAAACAAGTTTCGGCGCGTTAAATCGTGATTATAAACATGTGATCATCAATTGTTTCTCCAACTGCCCAGTTACATTATCAGAAACAGTTTTAATGCGCAAAAATCAGGGAAGTTTCGACAGGACTAGTTGGATTTTTGCGGAAGCATTTTTACTGTTAGTTGGCGGTAAAGCGGTACTCAAAGTCAAGTCTAGGGCCATCCATAAATGTTGTTTTCTACTCGTTGTTTTCCATTTTGGCAAAAACCGAGTTTGCTGATTTATGGTTGGTCCTACTGTCAAACTGGGTGCGAATTGCGTAACGATGTATTACTACGCATGTTATCGTACTTTATCAGTTTTGTTATGTTGGCAGTTATATAATACATACAGTTTATCACGCCACAAAATTGCTAATGAAACGTAACAAAGACGGGCTTAACAGTTATCATTGAGTAGACAAAATCAATTGGCGACGGTGTTTTTTATGGAGCTCTTCTTTAGAGCAGATTTTACAGTATGATACACGGGTGCCCCCTAAATCTTTTTGCAATAATAAATATTGAGAGGAAAGAATTTAGTTTACAGCACCTTTCTATCTCTTAATCTGTCTGTGTCAGACGTGAGAAGTACACACATGTAAATCACTTCAGTAGTAGTATATTCATATTAAAATTGCTGTAATTATCAGGAAATTCCCTCATGTGCCATGAATGCTAAGGCATAGTCCAAGGAAAATAAACAAGTAAATTAGGTATACTATTTATTTAAATTAAATATGGTTTTGTGGTTTAGATTAGAAATAAAAAAACATCGTACAAATAAAATTGCAATAAAAATATATCGCTCATAATTCACTTCCAAATATCACTTGAAGTAAGACTGCCTATATTCCATGAGTACTTAAAAAAAAACTGCAAACTTTCCACAATGGTTATACAGTAAAAATATTTCTGAAACTTAAGATTTTCAGCGACTTCCCTAAACGTGACAGAGGTTTGTAGTTTTCCCTTCATGAATCAGTTTTTTTACTTAAAAATTAATTAAATAAAACCTTAAAAAAATGTATAAATAATCCATAATTTTAAAATAATAAAACATTAATACACATTCCTTTCAATTTGCATAGATGTTTTTTAAACTCCTCAAAAATATGCCAGTAGTTCTTCCATTCATTGAGCTCGTCGTTTGTTTCTTAAATTCAGTGTGGGTCGGTTAGTTTCAAAATTTATAACCTGACAGAAAATTTAAAAAAAAATGATGAATATTGAATACATCGTCACAAATTCTTTTTCAGTACTATTTTAATGCGAAATTACCTGTAGTGCATGCGATTCTGCAATTTCCATAAAAAGTTTGCTAGCACTTCCAGTTCCAATAACATCCTTAAAAAATGAAGAAATAATTCATTAAATTTACTGTGCAACAACTGCAAATTAGGACTCTTCAAAATTATCCCTAGATCATTTTAAATACCTTAGCAAACGTTTGACAAACTGTAAAAAGTTTTTTTGCACAAGTTTTAAACAACGGATGTTCTAAGCATATGTTGTGCAACTCCAAAACGTCGACAACAGCAATGCGCAATTTCTGCAAGTTTTTCTCAGACAAGCCACTTTTGGTGTCTTTCTTGTCTTCTGCACTTCTCGTTTGCATCTTTGGCAGTTGTGTTTCGTTCCTCTTCTTTTTTGGTGTTGTTTTTCTGACATCTAAGCTTTTTGTTGTTTGAATTAAAGGCAGAAGCCTAGGCGTAGCTTGTCTCTCCTGGTCTTCTAAATCATATTTAAGTGATGAAGCAGTATCATACGTGATGTACCTTGCTTCAAGACAGTTGAGCTGCTGCTGCTTTACTTCCCCACCTTGATCAGTGCAATAGCTAATGATATTTTAAAGAATAAACATTAATTGGGAGAAGAAAGGCGGGGAAAAACTGGGGAAAGTGCAAACTTTGATTGCAAAAATATCCACTCTATATTATATAAAAGTAAAATAAAATTTAAGTACTTAATGATTATCATGCAATCGTGCAACTTTCCGAGTAGAAAAACATTTAAACTGAGATTAAAAAGGATCAAAGGGTATTTTGACACTTTTTTTCATGCTTCTACTACCGGGTGATGTAGTTTTGTCAAATATCTGGAGAACATTTCCTGACCTTTCAGGATAATCAAGATTCTATTTACAAATAATTTATAAGGAACATGAAACATACTATACATCTGGAAAATTTCCATACAGAGCTTCAGGCCAGTAGGGCTTGCACTGAGATGAAGAAAATACATCCTAAAGTATAAAGAATTTCAAATTAATGACAGGGCTCAGAAAATCACAGCAAAGTTTAACTATTTAATACAGTGACTAACTGAATTTGTAGTGGTGGTTGAGATGTTGTCTTGGCATTTCTCCACTGACTGCAATCTGGTCAACAATTCGTCTAATTTTAGAAAAGTAGCTAGATGTGATTGAAATTGGCAGTACTTAAGATTATAGTTCCAGTGAAGATGTATTAATCGTCATTATTTTTTGCAATAGTCAATTACCTTCCCCAGGTTTTATGTTATTCTCCAATTCACCTTGGCCTTTGTGAAAGGAATCTCTTCTTTTTAATAAAATTCTTTCTGGCCAATTGACAGGGTCTTTTATTGCCTCAAGCCTCGAAAACCTAATACTTTTTTTAACATCTGGATAAATCGCATTGCAGACGAGCACTTTGCTTTTATTTTCAATTATTGCTTTCTCGAACTTTGAAAATACACTTGACCCTATTTCTTTGAAAATCGACTTTATTTGTTCTGCAGGGATCTCATCTCCTATTTCATCTTTGAAAAAAACATTTCAAAGAATTATTGCTATATATAGAAAGTTCAGGTTTTCATAAGACTGTAAAACCTACCAATCACATTTTTAATGCGCACAATTTGATTTTCAAGAAGGGTTTCCCTTAAATGTGCTACGTCATGGGATGAAAATACAGGAAGATGTTTTAGAAAAGAATCCTTGATAGCATTAGTCGGGTCAGCAACACCTTTGTGGATGGATCTTGCATCCTTTATAGCCATATGCAAACAGGTTTTTGGGCAATAGTCTTCGGTGTTTCGTAAAGTGAAAACTGTGGCCGACTGTTTAGTACAGACTCCATCTCCAATTAAAAGAAATTGTCGATGACCAATATCCTTTCTTTTGAAGTCATCAGGAACTTGATAAAAAAAAGATTCAATCAATTACTGCAATCCTTGGTAGAAAAAAATCATTACAATCAAATATAAATCAAATTTTGTGTCCAAATACAATATTTAATTTTTTTTGTGGAATAAATAATAGAGGCAAGCAGAACAGATTTTCACATTGAGCCAAATAAATTTTCTATTTAGCTAAAGAAACCCTGAATTGACAAAAACGTAAAAAAATATTAAATTATGCACAAAATACCTTTAAAATTTCCAGAAACCACTTTCCGCTTCCATGCGATAGTGTCCATTGGATTGCTATCAGCCTTGACGGAATATTTCGAAATGCCAAGCCTTAATATGTAACACATCTGCAAAAAAATGCATAACTTATCTTAGCATATTTTTATAAAAAACAAATAAAATGAAAATATCTGGAGAAAAAAAAATGCATACATTATCATCTGAATTCACTTGTGATAAGAACTCCATCGAATTCTCTAACAGTGGGGATATCAGAGGAGATGGTAGAGAAAGGTGATAGCATTTGGGGGACACAGCATGTGGAGGAATAGTCGACAATGGAAACTTTCCCAAAATAGTCATGACTCCATCGAGACTTTGCCGATCATTCATACTTGGTTCACTTTGAATGTTTAAAAAACAGTCACTGTTTATGTTTGTGCCATCTTTGGCGATTGATCGAAAGCAATTCTCCCAGCATGTTAATTCAAATCCACCTAACTATGAAAAACATTTTTACATCAGATGAGGGAATATAAATTAAGTTTCCATAAGCACATGCAAAAGACTTAATTTAACAAGTACCAACAATCTGATCATTCAGTTGAATGCCTCCTCTCCAAACAGTATTTTGCATGAGCTGACCCCAATTATAAGGGCTTTGAACTCTTCGAAATGGCAGCAAGTCAAACCAACAAGATATGTTAATCGCTTCAGCAACACCATCATCGTGACACAATGTAAGATTTGCTCTATGCCAATTAACTAGTCTATTCAAGGCTCCGAATAGTTCAACACTTTCTCTGCAATATGGTAAAAACATTTCCAATTTTTGTCCATTTTTCCAATTGTCACTACTAGTTGTAATCTGTTACTAAGAAATAGTCAACAAAATACTCAACTCTATAATTGGAAGGTCTTCTAACTTCTGGATCACAAATATTACATCAACTAGACAACTGCCTAAAATGCAAAGCATTTAAACCAAGTTTAGTTACTTCACCTTTGATGGTGTGCTTTAACAAAGCCGATGAGAATTTCCTACCCATGATCGGAAGTTTATCACAGAGCTGATGAACGACCTCTTCCACTTCAAGTTTTTTGCTTAACCATAATAGTTTTTAATTAATTTTGCATGAATTAACAATGCAAACCAAAATGATATAACAAAAACGAATTGCAATGAATTTTAAACTTACCAATATTTTTTTACTCTTTTGGCTGGCGTAGAACCACATAAACTGTAGTCCTCGTCAGAATTAGAAATATCATGGCTCAGCGTCCAGTCAGAATTCTTGAAACCCTATTCAGTTATATGACATGTCATTATTCTTATTGTCACATCATATTACCAAGGAATAAAATATAAATTGTTATTAAGATAATGGTCAATTATTTCGCTTGTTTATTAAGAGGTTATTATTGACACGACGAAATGTTAACAATCAATCAGTCTCAGATAATGTAACGAGTAGTCACATCCAATTTGTACAACGTTATGCCATGGCAGTACACTGAGTAGCACATAGAAGTGATCCCGCACAAAGTAAATGCAGTTAGCAAAATTAGCCTCAACCTTGCAGAAAATAAACTATTACTTTTGACTATTCCGTTTTATATATTCAAAAGATTACCGGATGTATTGTCTCAAACGCCGCGGTGTGGAGAACCGACAAGTACAACTTGGTCTCTTCAGGCCTTCTATTCACAAAATGATTCGAAGTTGTAATTCGTCTGGTGAACGACTTAAAATCGCATACGACATCCAGAACCTTAGCGTTTCCAGTTTCTGAAATAAAACATACTTACATCTCCTACAGTGCACGACAATATGCGACCCATTAAGTAAAATAATTGCACCAATTAGAAACAAATACATCCAGCAACAAGTAGAGAATTTCGCTATATTGGTAGCAAATATCAATGAACCTATGGTTTGGGCTACATTCCAGGAAGCAAAGCTATTTGACTGAGCTACTGTAGATCTCTCATCAACGTATTTCCCCAGTAAAGGCAAACTTTAGGTGCTAAAACTTAGTGAAATTAGGGGGAAACTGGAGAACACATCTTGGTGTTGCTAAATGATTATACAAACTTACTCTACTCAGGACACCTTTGGACGTTTGCAAGACCACTTATTAATTAGGCCTACATGCGATTTTCTTTTTTAACTTTGCTATAATAACTATATATCTATCTATTTACTTTATGTTTTATACTCTCATCATTTTACCACTTGTACATAAATCCATGCCATAAGGTCTTAGTCCCCTTCGTGCATTTGTTTCTGTTCAATATGTGGCCGTGTAGCAAAGCAAAAAATA
>JAQIXS010004417.1:0-15201 GCA_034700785.1 Rossiulus vilnensis
CCAATTACTTCACAGAAGGATGTGATGAATAAATTAATGAAATTAAGCCGAAAATTTAAGGCAACACGTAAGGCAATCAAGGAAATAAAATTTTGTAAAAGCGTGGTTACCCAGCTTTGGGCAGTTGTTCGAAGAACCTGGAAAGTCATGGAAGTTGAATTTAATTTCGGTGGGAAGTTGGGAACTGTTTCCTGTCCAGGTTTTTTTACTGTTTTGCGGCTAGCTCTCCCTCCATTCAATTTGCTGTAAATTTGACGTGATGGTCCCTTCGACACCCTGATGAGCCGTCTCTCTTCCATCGATTATCACGTGGTATCCCACCAAATGTGGGGACTGGACGCGTGGGAGAGGTGCCACTCGTTTTGGGGGGATTTTTTGAGGCGACAGCCGGTTGGTGGTCATACCAGGGGTGCGTGATTCTCGCCATCTGTCAACGGGCCTTGCAAGGATCAATGCCAAGGTCTCACCGCCTCTAGCCTGGGGACGGTTCTGGAAAAGTCTGATTTGGCTTTGTTTTCCAAATCCTGCAACGCCTGGTGTCTGGCATCGCTATTTGGATGCGCGTTCATCTAGCAGCTTGATGTCAGACAGCTTGTCATAAATCTTCCCATGACTTATTTCCCACAGTAAGTTGAACGATTTCCGGACACCCGGTATACTATTAACGCCGTTGATCAGTTCGGATGGCATATCGTGTGAATACTTAAAATCGTTGGTGACAGGGTTCATGCGGACCTGGAAGGTCAGGGAAGAGAAAAATATTCAGGGAAAGTCAGGTAGTCCTGACTGGAGATGCACGTAAAACAATCGCTTAAATTGTTCATAAATAATAATTTTACTAGTGAAAATGCAATTGCCCACAAATCACTAGATGCAAGAAATTGACGTTTGTTACTAATAAATATCCCCTTTGTGGCATTGTATGTTTGGTTTTGCCACAGAGTGTATTCCCAGAAAAATTCGGGGAATTACTTGGTTGGTCAGGAAAAGTCAGGAAAGTGAATTAGTTACTTTAAGTACGAGCCCTGCTGTATACTATTAACGCTATTGATCAGTTTTTTGTTGTAACTCGGGATTTTATTGTTTACCGAAATCATTTCATTTCCATAAAACCACTTGCCTTCATCTTTGAAGTGTTTGGCGGCTGAACATTTTTGACTGAATGCAGACCTGGCGGTGATCTCAACGTAACATACATTAATTTCATCATAAAAGCATCATTTAAAATTCGTTTAGCCATTTCTGGCCGGTTTATTTTTCAAGAGGTTTAGCTACCACTCTTACTTACGAACGTTTATCAATAAATTTGTGCATAACCGAATTACGTAAAACCCAACATTTGTTATTTTTCAAAGGTAGGCATTCGGTGGGAATTCCAAGATTTTACTAAAATGAACAATAATTTTGTAAAATCCTGATTCTTCGTTGAATGGGACAAATTTCAGTGGGGAATTGAAATTATACGAAGTATTGTTCAACTATGTACTGAACATCCAATACGTTATTTTTTATTATACGAAGTATTGTTCAACTATGTACTGAACATCCAATGTGTTATTTTTTTAAAATATTGACGTCCATTAGGAAAGATAAGATTTCCCAAGAATGAACAAAATTTTGTAAAACGTTGATTTCCCAGTGAATTATTTCTACTGTCATTTAATTATTAACTTTATGATCAAATGTGTGCTGAAGTAAATTTCAACGTTTGTTAGTTTACCATATTTGGACTGCCCTTCATTATTAAAACAGTGTAACATTCAGTAAGGACGATCTCGGATTCTCCGCTGAATGGTATTTGAAATATTTTCTTGTCCTGTGAATTAAGTCTCATGTTCTTTTTGTGGTTCTCATCACCCGAAATGTTGGGAAATCTTAATTGATGTGTAGGTAAACCGTAAAATAACAGCCCCCAGACGTATAGTCTTTCTACTGCAGTCTCTTGGCGTTTGGATAATTATGCCGAAGCCGTTCCATTGCGTCTCTGGGTGCAGTTTTTGTGCCAGCCTGATCGACGTGCCATTTAATTGCGTATTTGGTGACAATTCCTTCCATAAATTTGACTCGAGTACCCCACAAGTCCTCCACGCTGCGGTCGTACCGATTCGGCTAACTGCCAAGCCGAGGTAACGTTTCAGATAAACACAATTTATGGTAATGTATCTGGAGTAGTCGCAGACCGAGGCACGCATGGCTTGTTATCGTTCGGGTAATGAGGAATGTCAACTATACCTGTTTTTGTACCGGAAATATTTCTGGCCTAGTTCCTGTAGCTGGAGTGGGAGGGGAGGACGCCAAAAGTGTAACGCGGCTAGGGGAAGGTGGGGGTGTTGAAATGTCATAACTAGGCTCCATATTCTCCCTGGTCATGCTTGATGGCCAATGCTTTGCACCGAACCTACACGGGACTTATAATCAGGGGGTTCTTAACCTGGGGTCCACGGGCCCCTTGGAAGTCCATGGACACTCTTTAGGGGATCCCTTTAAACTTGTCCAAGTTGGGGGTAAATGGCACAAAAAAAAAGGTGAACAACCCTTGCGTGCGATAAAAACCTGTCGTAATTTACAGCGTTGTTCCATTTAGAATGGTTTCGTGGAATAGTTAGTCAGCTTTTTTAAACCCGATCCAAAAGGATGCCCACCATAAAAAAAACCTAAGTTTTACTTAAAGTATTTATAATAACTGCCCATTTTTTCCCTTGGAAAATTGGTTGTCCCGTTGGTGTCAGGTTTTATAATTTGAAAATGTCCTGTTTATTTTTATAAAAAAAATGATGTAAACTTGAAAAACACCATTGTTACCTCCAAAGCATAACGTGTAAATGAATTAGATATTTTCAAGCTACATTTGTATATTAGGCAAAAAAATGCAACTTGTTGGCTTGGTCGTTCTTGTGGGTTTGTCGTGAGGGATCATCCATAAAGGACGTCTGGGGAAGAAAGGGATCAGGGGTTTTCAAAACCGGACACTGCCGGGTTCAAGGAAATAGGACGTCCGGATTGTCCACTGAATTTCCAAATTTGTTACGGAAATAAATGATTGAAAACTGGGTAAAAGTGACTGAAAATTAAAGAACAACAATATTTTGCTTTACTGCTGACTGTGTTTTATAATAAGTACCACTATTTATCCGATGATTATAAATAAATTTGAAATGATATTATGCATTTTGTTCAATTCGGGACAGACGAGGGGGGCGGTTAAAAAAATAAATTCCAGGACGTCCAAGACAGTAAAATATTCAGGGAAAAGTGATTATTCTACATGTTCCTTTTCCTTTCCGTCCAAAAAATAATGGACCAGCCACTGCTAACCCCTTCCTTCCATAAAAAGTGCCTCCTTGGGAGCCCCCATGGCATGGGACATGAACTGTGTGTAATAATTCTTAAGCCTGTACTGCGTGGGAAGCTAGATAAGCACGGTGCGATCAAGAATTCTTCCTCCGCATTGCGAATTTTTTAGGCTATCTGGGACTTGCAGGGCTTTCACATCGTTGCATGAAATTAATCCCAGAATATTGACCTGAACCGTGCCAATAGTTAACGCCACCCACTTTCTCGAAGAGCTAAATGGGCCACTTGTCTAGGGTTTATCCATTTAAGGTGGCTTTTTTTGCCCCACCTGAAATAATTTCGATAAAAATGAACGGGTTTCAAATCGGCACCACAAATTGGACGTCATCTTGCGCTGTGTGAGTCATGCTTCATGCCCGATGGTATCTTGATCTGTACACATTTTAGTATCAGTAAGGATTGGCGTCTACGTTTAACCAACCCTTTTAACTCTACTTTAGGGTTTTAATCTATATTCGTGCTTCGTATCAGGTTGGTAGTACATGTTCTCTTCCTGGTGGTTCCCGTCTTGATGCCTCCCATGATGCCCTTGACTTTGTTTAATTTCTGAGTTTGTTTTATCTTCTGAGGAAAATTGAAAACTTCGTTTTTATGCTTACAGCAGTTTAAGTACATCATTATTTTTGAATGGATTTATTTAATGTAGGTAATATTGTTGAAACGTCACATGGCTAAGTCAATGAAACTTTGTTTTTTAAGCAATTGGTTTCACATTGCTGAACATTGTGCAGTGTTTCCCAGACCTGGAAAACCTGGAATTGTCACGGAAATTGGAAAGACTACGGGGAAGCTGTTTGTTTGAATAAGTCATTAAAGTTAGGAAATTAAATTCAGGTCATAGGCTATAAGTCATGGAAAGCACAGGTTTTTCGGCAGTTAATTGTCGAGTTCCTGTCCTTAGATAACATCTAGGAATGAAAGGGCCTTTTTATTTAAACAAGTTTAAAAAGTTCGTATTTTTAATGGCTAAAATTGAATGGCATAGAAAAGTTATTGAAAATAAGACATTTAAAGTGCAGTGCAAATTCCAGTAGACATCATCGCTAGTTAGTTATTAACACCATAGTTATAGAAATTGGGAATTAGCCTTTTTTAAATCACATAGCATTCCTTCAATTTCTTTACATGTCATACTTTCGCATCATTGATCAGGGTGGTCTGAAAAATCTGTCCAAAAAACTGGTAAAACCAGGGAAGTTCAAAATTTCCTGGTAAACCAGGCTGTAGACCAACTATGTTGATAAATCGTGGGCATGAGTTAACCTAATCTGTGGAAAATATCTGCTACTGGTAATCTTCCACTCCAAAACTGACATTTGACACTGTTCTTTTTTCTTGTTTCAGCCGTCGTTGTGGCACTATACGAAGATCCAATCCAGCCACAGCAGTGCGCAACCATAGTTGAAAAGCTTGGCGAATACCTAGAAAGCTGTGGTTATTAAAAAGTAAGCATGAATTTAATCCGATGCCTCCTTCCGCTTGGCCGGAGTCGTGCTGGGTTTCGGAAATAGCTCACCCAGAGTTTGCAAATAGACTCAGTGGGTAATGCTGCTATTTTGGAAGCTGGCAATGGCCAAGACGTGGGTGGCTGAGGACTAGGGTGTTGCCTTATCTGGCATAGTTGGCAGGTTGGCAGAATGCGGGCCGACAGTGTTTGTTGCTTAGCATGTCTTTCTGAGGAATTCGGGAGGCGACCTGGGTTCAGTTCCCCGTTTTGGTTGTAATTTTGGGTTGTGGAGATGCGCTCGGAATACCGAGATGCCAAAGGGTCCGAAACATTGGATCCGTGCAGGATATCTGGCACATGCAGTGTAATATTGGGAAGTATCTTAACACCTAGAAATCGAAACCGTCTACTAAAATGCACATTTTTTTTTTCAAAAAATAACTTATGGAGATAAATAAAATTCAGCCCGTGTTTTTAAAAAATTGGTTTATTTTATTAATGAACGTTCCAGTGGAGAGAAAAAACAATTCGGTGTATGCTTCTGGGATTTGTGATGCAGAATTAGTTTAGACAAAACTGAGTAAGGAAATGCTCTAGGTAGCATTAGCCCCACATTTCTATAAATAATTCAAAAGACAACGGTTATGTTGAAAGTCAGCAGATTCTGACGCATGGCCTGAATTTCTATATCTCCATACACTGAAGTTATTTTTTTTAAACTAATTCATTTTAATAGACTACTGATTTCTAGGTGTATTGATAATCCTGGACAAGCTGCAGGTTTCTTTTTCATATTTTCGTTGGCCTATATAGTCAGTATTTTTATTTAATGTGAAGAAAAGTTGAGATAAGCAGGAATACGACCAAAGCTCCAATTCCAATCCAATTTCAAGATTCCTACCAAAAAGCTCTGTACGTTTAAGTTATGCCTAAAAACCGCACAGACTAGTAATTTATAAGTTCTCATTGGGAGGTTCTTTATGTAGTAAGGCAGTAAAAATTGCTTTTTAGCCATGGAAATTATACTTGTAACAAAAGTGCATGAATAACATGTTAACCAATGCATTTATTAATGAAAAGGAATTTTTTTTTACTTACCCGTAGTAGACAATGTTTTTTATTTCATATGTATCAAGTAATCTTGGTTTCTTTAGTCTAAAAATTCCAAATATCATGCAATTACAACCATCCCGAAAAGACGCAATTATTGCCCCAGAATTCCCTGCGTATTTCTATGCAATCTGTTCAATTTACAAGCATTTTTTATGCAAAAAAAAGTTTAAAAAAAGCAAAAAAAAAAACGTACAAAACTTAAATTTAATGCTTCCACATCAAAGATTATTTGTTTATTCAGATTCAAAAATTATGTAAGGTACTTTGCTGAGGCGGTTTTTGGTAAACCAGTAAGATTAACTTAGAATCTAAATTCACACTAAACGATTCAACAGCTTTGAATTCGGATTCTGTTATTTGTAGGCTTTAAATAAATTTGAACTGGTATATTTTCAACATCTTAAAACTTACTGCATGTGCTGGTACTAATTGGAAGTTGTGATCTTGTTTTTCTAATGTGCCCATTTTCTTTTCCAGATCTGTAAGCAAGGAGTACTTTTTTTTTGAACAAATTTAATAAGGGATCGATTAGTTCACAAAGTACACGCACTAAAATTTTTCAACCGTCATAAGGAAA
This sequence comes from Rossiulus vilnensis, assembly GCA_034700785.1. NCBI lineage: Eukaryota > Metazoa > Arthropoda > Diplopoda > Julida > Julidae > Rossiulus > Rossiulus vilnensis. Next base: position 6,492 of record JAQIXS010004417.1, read on the forward strand.
TTTCTCGTTTCACGTTTTGCTAAAATGTAAGTTTATGGAGCCGTTTTGCTGGATTGCGCCTCACCATTCGAACGTCCTGGCTGCGCAGGACACGCGTGACCTCAGCAGCGCCGGGACGTGGAGTCGTTGGGACATCCGCATGCCTGCAGACTGTGGTCGCCTCTACATCCGCTAAATTTTTAACTCCAATCGAATTTGTGCTCATTATCTAGTCTCGAATAATCTTGTGGCGCGTTGTAATAAAACAATTTGGGGACTAAGGCATCTTCCATTTTGCATAAATGCTTACGGTTTATTATTTTGTTCGTATTTCTCGTTTTTTTTTTCATAAGTAATTCACCGGGGGGTTGGTGGGAACGTGAGAAATAGCAACCTAACCTGGTATCAGGCAATAAAAAGCCAGAATACTCCACGGACTTCCTTTTGCAAATTTGTAGTCATTCCTATAGTGATTGAAGGCGGGGTTTCTTATTTTGCCTCTTACCATTGCATTGAACGTTTTATACCTTCGAAATTTGTGCCAATAATGTTCCTCACCAGTGTCTAGAGGAAAGCTCTCTGTACAAGTATTTGCATGGGCCCCCAATAAAAAAGGTTATTGATCAGATTGAAGCCCTTTCATTGCATGACCTGCCGAAGAGGTCCATAGCGGGTATTGTGTTCCCCTCTGTGATCTATACGTAGTTAGGAATAATTCCTTGATAATTCTCGGGTAATTACCAATGGTCTTATCAAATCAACTGGATTTTTCTTCATAAAGGTGCGATGTGATCTTTTTGGAGAAAATTTGTGGAAGGGGACTGCGTTGCATTTGCTCAGGATTTCCATGAAGGTAAAAGTTAATGACGGTGAGTGACATTTTGCTGGCTAAATAATTCGTTTTGAAGAATTTGGTTTAAGGATTTTGCACTGCAGTTGAATAGATCATGTTTTCAGCGAAATTCGCCTCAGATACGAAGGTGATTTCCACATCTTTTGGATTTATGGTGGCCTTTATGCTTTAGCCCAAGGTGAAATTGCCTGATTTTAGGGTATGAGTTGTCCCCCTACCAAGTGAGATTCTTTGCTGACTAATTTATTATTTATCATAGGTTAAGGTACTAAAGTAATGATGTCAGGGTTCATGCAGGTCTGAAAAGTCAGGCAAGGGAAAAAGGTCTGGGAAAATTACGGTTTTGCTCGAAAGTCGGGGAGACAAATGCAAATGCACTGAATTTTGAGCAGCAGTTCCAATGAAAGGTGCTCCCAAGTACTGAAATTCATTCCTACCTAGGTTCTATAAAAAATGTTGCCCACTGCGTGGCCTTGATTATCAATCCCTTTAAAGTGTTATAAACGAAATGTTGCCCGAAATCCACTTATGAACTAGTTTTCGGCACATTTTTACCTATGGCGTTGTCTTAATAATTGCGAATAACTTGTATTACTATAGACAAATCCATTTTTCTTCCATGAAAATCCATGATAGGTAATTACATTTAAGAAAAATGTTCGTTTCTTCTTAAAATGAGCAGTTTGACAGAGTGGACTAAATTTCCTGTCACATGCTCTACACGACCCTGCCTGTATTAGATGCAGTTTTGGCCAGGTTTAGGTTAATTGCTGGAGATGAACAGAAAAACCAACATTTAAATTGTATATCGATATTAATTTTTTAGTAAAAATGCAATTGCAAAGAAATTACTAGATGCAAAGATAATAGCCCCTTCATGTCATTGTACGTTTATTTTTGGTGCAAATGTATTTACAAAAATTCAATGAAATTCAGGGAAGTGAATTTGTAAATTTTAACACGAACCCTGAATGTGATGTGACTTCATTCCTTGCTAACATTTCAATTTAATTTGGGATTTTCAGGCATTGTTTTGTGCCAGTATTTCATCCTCAGCTCCCTAAACAAATTAGTGAACTATTCGAATTCATATTTTTACTGTGGTTAGTAAAAATGCGTGTTGTAATAATGGTGGGTTAGTTAACTCGATTCCAGTCAACTAAATTAAAGTTCTTTAGTTTAGCATTTTGGTTGGAGCTAAGGAATAAGTGGAAAGTTATTTAAAAGTAATTCTACATCTGATAACCTTCACAAAAATTTTTCATTGGAATTTAGCTATTAAATTTAAGGAAAGTGGTCTTGCTTTTAAATAACATAGATAACTTGCTATGGTTGAACAAGTTTGGTACTTTTTGTTTCATGGCAATTCTCAAGGTTAGATAGTTACAAATATATTAAGACGATTGAAGAGTAGTACACGTACGTGAGAAGCAGCTTTTTATTTTGTTTTCCCATCTGTGTGAAATTATGGAATTAACTAGCTTTAAGACTTATGTTCAACTTAGTGAAAATTAGACACATGGTAAGCTCTTTTGGTTTCAAGTGGCTTGTTTGGCGTGACTTGATGAAACCTAGAAATGATTAGCAACACTGACTTGTTGTTTGATCCTTTTTTCGAATTTGTGAAGATGTTCACCAATTGAGAAGTCTGAGGGTGATAAATCTCCAAGGCTAATTCTCTGAAATGCCTATGTCGCCATCAAGTTTTAAAAGAAACAGGAAACAACTGGAAATTGGAAACAAAAGATTGGTATTTGATAGGATGCACTGAATTTTTGTCAGGTAATTGAAAGCAGAATCAGAGTAGTAAGCATTTAATATGGTGTAGTAAGTCATGTGGTTGTGAGGCTGTTTGATCTTGTAGAATTTGCAGTTTTGGTTTGGGGGTAATGTATAAGGACGTCCACGATTTTTAATAATTTCTATTACAAGTAACCACACTCCACAGTTTCCTCGGTTGCATTATTAGTAGAACATTTTTTCATTGCAAACGCAGCTTTGTGTAGCAAGTTCTAAATCTGCTTAACAATTCAACATTGAAACCGTTATAATTTTTTTAAATTATTACATACCCTGTGCATTGTGTTCTCAAACAGATGCAGTTTAACAACACAGTCTTAATTGAATTTAAATGTAGAAGTTGCCTTGTTAAAAAAGATTGATCAAAAGTATGTTAATCTTGTATTATTGTATTAAACACAAAAATGAATACAAAATACAATAATGCATCCTTAAAATATTACCATTTGAAAAAATCCTTAAATAGTCCTAAAATTAAATCTAATTGTTTGCAACCCTGTTAATATCTTACAATGTTAGCGAATTATTCATTTCGCTTTATATCTAATGTGCATCAGAGTTGGCAGTTTTCTCAAAGCACATTAAACGACTGTCATTGGAGGAAGGATGTGTTCGACCCACGCCAACACGTTTAAAAATAAAATATACCCAATGGCTTAATAAACAAAAATATTTTAAGAAATGCCTCCATGATGAGCACTGTTTTTGGAAGGCAGCAGGATAACAACGGAATCATTGTTATTCCAATGTGCTTTTAAACCCAAATAGAAATCAAAATAACAGATGCCTCGTAAATCTGTAAGTTTTGACATCTCAGCATTGCCAAATATCAAGTTTTAATGTAGCATAAAGTGGCGCTAAATAAACTGCAATGAAACACTTCTATAATTTTATTCATCTCAATAACATTCTTTAGGATTAAAAATCAAACATAGTAAAGTCCTTTGCAGCAAATATTGTTTTGAAGTCCAATTTCTATTATTATATCACGCAAAAAAAACCTACAGGATCATGCCTTATTTTTAAGAATTTTTTTTTAAAAAACACAGTCAAACCCGGAGAAGTGGAAATCGACACAGCAGGAAAAATTGTCCTTTTTTCCATTTATAAGGGTTTTGTTTAAACGCACTCATATTGCCACGAATTTTGCGTAATATATCTACACGTAATGTAAACGCAAATTCTTACAAAGCTTACCAGCAAGAAAAACAAGTGAAGACACAGCATAACACTTGAAGCGCTATGTATTTTGCAGTCTATTTACAGAAACATTGCAAATATTCCACATGCATGGAATCACACCTACAATAAAAACACCTAATGTACAGTATGCCTATATCAAATGATTTACAGCCATGGACAGAACGCCTAAACTGAAACATCTAAAACAAAATGCCTCACTTTGCATGATCAATGTTCTAAAGAGAGGGGTAGGTGACTGAAGGACCCCCGAAATAATTACCAGATAAAATGAGATTTGAATATTTTAAAGTCTTAATGACAACTAATAAACAAGAGGCGAATTTTTATCTCTATAAAAGTAGTTTTTCCATAAAATCCCAGTATGGCCAGGTTTCGGCTTAAACAGATATCTGAAACATTCAACATTCTGGTAATTTCTTAAGAAAAGTCACTGAAATGCATTAGTGGAGATCAAATCTGTCATAATCGGTCAGCACTGTCTTCTTTATTAGTATTTCTAAAAAAAAGAATAACAATAAACATTTTAGGCAAATACACAAACATTCCATTACTCCTTATGGCATCTTCCAGAAACTTCCATCTATAGTTTCTGATCATTATTTATAGTTCTGAAAAAAAATATCTTCATAATTATCTTTGTTTTCTGAATTTCTAACAAACAAACGAGAATAAAAATAAACATTTCAGGCAAATGCACAAATATTCCATTACTAATTATGGCGTCTTCCAGAAACTTCCACCTATGGTTTCCACTCATTATTTATAGTTCTGAAAAAAAATATCTTAATAATTATCTTTGTTTTCTAAATTTCTAAAACACAAATGAATACAAATTTTAGACAAATGCACAAATATTCCATTACTAATTGTGGCCTCTTCTAGGAACTTCCACCTATGGTTTCCACTCATTATTTGTAGTTCTGAAAAAAATATCCTCATAATTATCTTCGATATTAATATTTAAAATATATTTCATTCAAAATCCGTTACTATGATCTCGTTTTATATTTAAAAAAATCGCCTATGGTTTGGAAATAATTCTGAAAACAATGTGCTGAAGTGCTCTTTCGTCCTGGCTTATATCACGTTTATAGCATAAGGCCAAAGTTCAGGACATGAACACACGTATTTTCACATGAGCGGGTTCCACTTATCCGGGTTTGACTGTTTATTGAACTGCCACTGCCTTCATGAATGTTTTCGTTATGCAACAAAAGTCAGTCTTTGCAGTTCATCATACAGTTTAGCACCCAGGTTTCTGACTCTTTTGATAACTGAATAACGTGTTTAAAAGAGCAGTTGGCTCACGTGGGCGATGCCAGCCAATCACAAAGCATCTTCATCCTTCCCGTCGTCTGTCTGCCTTTGCTTGATGGCAGCACGGATCTCAGCTATGAGGGCGTCGTAGGCTTCCTGTCTTGACTCTGGAGCACCTAAGGACACAAATGGTAGTTACACATGTTTGCTTCAAAGTTATAATAATTGCTAAAATTGTTTTTTTCTCGTGTGTAGTTAGGTGTCCACTGGCGTCTGAGCTTTTTCTCATAATTTTTAAAATGGTCCGTTTAATTATGAAAATTTAAAGATACTTAATCTATCTGCATATCTACATTTGGGAAATTAATTTGTCTCCAAAGAGTATAATGAAGCTGTTTCAGATAAATATGACACAATTTCGTTTATCTTTAATTTTTGTAAGGATATTCATGAAATATTTTTTTAAATTTTGTTAATCCATCAAGAGAATAATGTTGAATTGAATAACATCCGCAAAAACGCATTTATTAATTTAATACAATTTAATTCTACGGAATGGTTTTCAATAAAAAGATGGGGAATTTTATTAATTGCTATAACAGAATAATGTTGGTGGAAAATTAATTTCGCAATGTAAATACATGTATATGATTTTATTTGCCATTTCATGAATAGCTTTGTCTGAGTGTTCCTAGTATTGTTCAAGGCTGAATTCGGAATAATGTTAAATGTTCAACCATTCCATATACATGTAACTCGAAAACCGAACGAATAGTTGTTATTCGTTTTGTTATTTGAAACCAATCGCAGTTTTTTTTTTGGATTTTTTACGACCTTGAACGCGTCGATTCCCTTTTGATGATAGAATTTCTAAATTCGACATAAATTTCCTCCCAGGGTCGGAAAATACCGGTACTCCGAAAAATAAGCACACGCACATAAAATGTAACTTTAATAGTTTTCTTAAGCATGGTGTCAGTAAAATGTATAAACAACTCATATTTGTGGATGAATATTCAGGCAAGATGCACGCTACACTAGCGATAATAGTACCCATTCGAAATGATGACATTTCCCTCTATCGTCACCCTTAATGACCTTCTTATAACGGTCATAAATTCCGCCATAAAATCTGTCATAAAAGGCCGTAAAAACTGCAGTAGTACCATTTGCAGAACTACCAGCCACATGAATAATAACACGTTTTTGTGGGGGATAATTTGTGTCACGCAAACATTTGTTAGATTTTCCACCATTTTGTAAATTTGAGAAAATACCTGGTGAATTTTGCTGTTTCTTTGCGGATTTATTCTTGGAGGGTGGCGAATATTGAACCGGCCTTGTCTGAGTCGAAGGTAAAGCCATGGTTTGTTGGCTTGCAGGAGATGGAATTGGAGAACTGCACGGTGACTGTCTCTGAAATGAGTCAGATAATGATATCAATAAAATTAAGCACATTGTTCAGTGCATTTTCGAAAGTTGAAGTGTGTGATTTGAAGTTTCATTCAGTCTTTTTTTTTTAAATCGAACAAGCCTGTTCACGTTTGAAGGATGCCAAACCATAACTTACTAATGTTATTTACTCATGTTCAAAACACCCTTTTCTCTTGTAGCAAGTAGTCATGTCATTCGTTCGTTCATTTTGACGTCCAGGTTTTAATATTCACTTCTGAAACATGTTTGTAAGGAAAACTGACGTGGGTTTAAGGGGGAAAATTGAATAACTTTTATTCGTGTCCAACTTATTAAAGTTGCTGTAAGTCCGTGTGAATGATCTGAAAATGTACATGTAGTTATTAGGGGGGTTATTCGCATATTTAGGGAGTTTGATCAATATCCCACCAATTTTTGGCGGTTTCTAAGGTCATTTGGCACCCTTCATTTATCCTTTCAAACGAGATCCAAAGTACATGTAGATGCGATCACTTGAAGATGTTTGGACACTTTGACTTAAACTGTTTCTACTATAATTACAGTGCTTGATTTCCAAGGACATTGTTCAGAATTTCAAGAGAGTTGAAGCACTTTTTATGATTTTAAGGAAGTGTGGATACTGCTCAGGATTTCAGGGAAGTTTAGGACATGGATTTCGAGAAAATTGCAAGAACGTTATGGATTTGAAGACAATGTCGTTGTTTTTGAAGGTGAGAAAGTTGTCATTTTTAGTAGGGTTTCAATGAAATTAATTAACTTGCTCAGAATTGCGAAGAAAACTCGATTCTTGCTCCGTATTTGAAGGCTTCCGTGAAGTGAAGGCTCGTGTTCATGGTCATTACTAATGACATTACCTTCTAAGAATAATTCTACTAATGATCGTGCAAGGTCAACTGAAATGGAATGATTACCTGTGATGATGTGCAATTAACATGATCGTGTACGGCTGTCAAGTAATGATGGAGTAATTGTTTTTGGTAATGGCATTATTAATGTTGTCATGCACGGTCATTAGACCGTGCAAACCCCGCTGGAAGCATACATCACACGATCATTATTAATGGCATTACCTCCCGGAAACATCATTAATAATGATCATCTGAAAAGGAATGATTGACATTAATGATGCGAATTCGGAATTTCTGCTCTCGACATCATTACTGGGGAAGTGACCGAGCAAAGACCCTGTAGGGTTAGCTAAATCATAACTCCTTAATTAATTTATTTTGCGAACTTTCCATGGAAACATAAAAACGTATGTTTCTCCTTTAATTCATTCTTTGGTAATGACACATATAATCGTATTATATGTAACGAAGGAGTATTGATTGTTGGTAATGTCATTATTGATGTTGTCAAGAGAATTGACCGGGTTAGGTCTGCTTTAAGGACACGGATCAGGATTTCGAGGTAATTAGTGACAGTGATAATTGATTTCCATATTTCGAAAAAGCCAGGGTCATTTAAAAGAGATTAAGTTTTCCAACTAATTAAGGATCTTGATCATGGTTTCGAGAATTTAAAGGGAATCTACTGTGAGTCCGTAGTTGACAGTGACATTGATTTGCATATTTTCAAGAAGTCAAGGTTCTTCTTCAGGATTACGTTTTGGAGAAATTAAGCGTGCTAAAATTTACGACGGAGCTAAGAATTTTAAACAAAGAGAATAAATTTTCAAAAATTAAAGGAATTCTTTAATAGTTTGTCGTTGCTACAAAATGAAATGAATTGCACCCTCTTGATGTTTCGCGCAAGTTCATGGTGATGATCAGGACATTCAGAATTGTGATGACATTTGTGTTCATATGTGAAATTATGGGAACAACCAAGTGAAATACCAGCGTCTATTCATGCACAAGTTTTGTTTAACATAGACGAAAATTGGAAGCGTAAAACTAGTTCATGTAAGTTAATTTTTATGCATTAATTCTTGGAAAATTGGCTTTGACGTAAAATCGAAGGAAAGTTGGAAAAGTCAAGAAAATCTGACTGAACCCCACATACTTGTATATACGTATACATGTAAATCTCATGCTAATGGCTTCTTTTAAACCAATAGGTTTAGCTACCCGTAAACGGGACAAACCGTGTATTTGAGACAGGAAGTTACCGAACGTACAGACATTTTAGAAACTTGTTTTGTGTATGACGAAATTTAATAGCTGAATTTTAAGAACTGGCCTA
>JAQIXS010004418.1:0-15198 GCA_034700785.1 Rossiulus vilnensis
AATTGATATCTGGGCCATCCACAAATTAAGATTATTAGGAAAGAGGTACATGTAAACAATTGTGAAATTCTTATGTTAAATTTCCATATTTATTTTCAACTACATGTATAAATGGAAACATTTAAAAAACGTTTGCACTTCTGTACAACTTTTTATTCGGCGAACATTGTTTCACACGGGGATAACAATGCATTTACATGCATGCATATCGCGTATGGTAATCAATATGTATCTACTAATTCCTTCGACATTTCGGTCCCAATTTTCACAGATGATATAATAATAATAATTTATACTAATAAAATCTGATCCATAATACAGGATAAACGAAGAATACTGAATCCATTTTATGATGGAAAAGGACATAATTGGACATCTTCGTGTATATTTTTTAAAATTTAAATTACAATTAAGGCTATGCCAAAAGGATGCCATCCATTCGAAAAAATTGCTCCCACGTTTTTGTTTCAAGCACTCATAATTGATTTATTTTGACCTATGTAGAATTGGCAGTCCACTCAAGTTAATCTGTTTTTTATAATTTCAAAATGTCTCATTCAATTCAATTCAACTCAGTACCCAACATTCAGTAAGTGAATATCTGCCAGTACGAACAACACTGCCGAATTGAATTTCTAATAGCTTAGGGCTGTCTTTTGGAAGATTATTCCAACGTCTCATGGCATGCAAAAAATAAGACCAATAATAATATCTTATTTATGTATTAAAACATTAATGGATATAAAAAACCGTTATGCAAACGCCTTCAGAGGCTGTATTGCAGGGAAGCCCGTTCCCTGCGATCGCATTTCGTTTTCAATTTATATAAATAAACGGGGCATTTTGAAATTATTAAAAATATATGTAACCAAGTGAACATCCAATTCCACACTGAAAAAAAAATAGCAATTATGGTAAGTATGTGAAGCAAAATGTGTAATTTTATTTTCTACGTTAAGCATTTGATACGTTAACTTTTGATACATGATACATATCTGGCTTTTACTCTTATGCCACTACCATTAACCCCATCTCATTAAATAGCAATTAAATTGATTAATCTGTTTAGAAACGAAACTAAATTTGGCGCTGCGGCAGTTATTGCGGACCTTTACCCGGCTAACGTCTCGACATGCTAGTCATGAGAAAATCAGAAACATCGGTTCGCAAATCTCGGTATCAATTTAGGTACGAAAATCGGTCCCGAACCGTCCTCGCTCGCCGCGCTGCTAGAGTCGGGTGCAAATCGCCGGCGCAGGCGATGCATTGTGGGGCGGAATGCGAAGGATAACGCCGTTGGGTTTGGTTGGTCGGCGAAGGCCGTTACCGCACGACGACTATTGTTTGGCCACATTTGAACGCGTTGCGTCTGACGTTTCGGTCCTCGGCGCGGATCTCGACACGTGACCGAACCCGAGGCGAGTTTTCGGCTTGTGCCAACGCTGACCACTGCCCCCCAGGAATAGCGAAGAATGTGGTCAGCTAGGCCCGGAATGCCCGCTGCCACTGCCCCGCGTCAATGAACCAGACCCGGGAGAAGTGAGACCGGAGAGGATTACGCTTTCGGGGAGAATTCGTCCCGTGACATGGAGCCCGAGGAATCGGCATGAAAGTGACGGTGTGCTTCGGCAGCGTGCGCGTCGTGGTGCCGTGCGGCGACGGCGAGCTCCTGGTGCAGGACCTGATCGAGAAGGCCATCATCCGCTACAAGAAAGCCACCAACAAGGTAAGCCTGCTGCCATTTTAGCCGTTTCGGCCACGGTTTCGGCAGCCACTTTCGCCAGGTGGCGCCGGCCGCTTTTCACCCGTGTTAAAAATTGGAACGCCGAAGTGGATTTCGAGTTTCCAGTCGCGGAGGTGCGTAAGATCGGGCGTGGGATTTCCCCCTCAACCCCGCGGCACACTTCGGCGAATCTGGCACACGAATGGCTCCCGGTAGGAGCGGGGTGGCTGGTCACTTTCGCCCGAATTCCGCGCAGGTAGTCAGCCTGTATCCGCTTCCCACCTGGCTGGTGCTGGCCAGGACAAAAGTACCAGGTTTGCCTGAAAAGCGTACCTCGCTGACGTCACGCACGTCAGATGAACGCAACTTGTGCAGTGAACAAAAATGTTGGAATTCACGTGCGACCCTGTCGTAGTGTGGCTTTAAGCTGCTTAAGGGTCATCCATAAAGGACGTGCTGGGGGGAGGGGGTGTTGCGAAAATCGGACTCTGCCGGATAGCCGGAGGGGTATGCAGTTGTCAGTTAAAATTTCCGAATGCTTGAAAACTGGATAAAAGGGACGGGAAACTCGAACATGTTTTTGATTACTGCTGACTGTGGAAATTAACTTCCTTCTCCCACAAGTGAGACATATGAAGCGGTTACAGATATTAACATTGTGCGATGCAATATCCCAATATCGAATTTGTTGGCCTGAGAAGTGCAATAACGTTTATGGAAACGCAACCTCGACTTGAAAATAACGAAATGAAATGTACACGAAATGTTGTATTGTTTCCGAACCTTTTAAGGCCATATGGAGCCTTTCAAAAGGTTCGTTCTTCCGAACCCATTTGTGGGTTCTAAAATGAACCTTAAAGAGTGCTGCCTGTGATGAATGCCATTGAACCTTTAAGGGTTTCAATTGATATACCTTTTTTAAGAGTGTAGTTTATCAGGTTTTTTAAAATAGCGTTAGGTGTCTCAGGCTGTTGTAATTAACATAATTGTGGTGGATGTTCATGGTTGATGAAACTAAAAAGAACCTAAATTCCCTATAAAACCCTATAAATTACAATACAATACGTGGTTATTTGTATAACCATATTGCCGACGTGTCTAAACATGGTATTGGAATGTTTTCTTGAAGTATGTGTACATGTACAAGTACAATTTTCTTGCTTAAGACAAACTGAAAGGCGTAAACATGCGCTATGCAAGTGTTCTTAGCATGTCAATTCGCATGATTTAATTGAATTTTTTTTCTTTAAGGGTGAGATAATGCGATTTAATGTTGATTCATATGCGGAATGTTCAGTCATTTTTTTTCTCGTTAATGTTCAAAATGAGCAAGTTTACATAGATGGTTAGACGAGCATCGTCATGCTCGTTGCTTAATGCCATAAAAAACGAAATCGTGACTTTCAACGGGAAAGTGTTCACCTTTCGTCGCTTTCATGTGCATGTATTATCCTTCGTTTTACATGTTCACTTTTACCCTCAAATCAACCAGTGGGGTAGCAAAAGTCAGTTTGCCCTCGATCAATACAAACATGATCTTTGGAAGTTCTTGATGGTCAAAGGGTTTTTATGATTAAACGGGAGTAACGACTTGCACGTAAAAATCAAACGAAAAAAAGTTGGGAAAACGTGTTTCGTATTAGAAATTTAGCCGGTAGTCTTGCTTATCACGCAGACGAGAACTAAATATTGATCTAAGCTTTTTTTTATCGATTTGACTGAAGTGAGGACTTCCACGAAAATATGAAAAGAAAATGTTGGAATTCACGTGTTGGAAAAATATTCAGAAATGTAACACTTTTGTTATGTTTATGATGCAGACGAAACAATATTTTTTGTGTTAGCATAACGTCGACTTCATAGACTGTACGTTTATGTCCAAACTGGTAAAAGACTAGAGAATTTTTTTTCTTGGTAAACTCACGATAAAGCCATATATTTTTTCGAGGCCATTTTGATGGAAAAATTATCAAATAATAGGTTGATAACATGTACCAACTTCGGGTTTAAACCACACGAAATTTGTTGATTTGGAGTCTGTAAATTGGTTCTAGGTCTGAAGACCCAAATATTTGTTTATTGATACTTGCATTTACATGTATTGTAATTTATAAAGCGTCTAATAGGTAATTTAGGTTCTTTTTGGTTTAGTTTCATCATCCATGAACAGCCACTATGTTAATGACAACAGCCTAAGACACCTAACGCTATTTAAAGAACCTGATGAATCTACTCCTGTGGATCCTATGGAAAATTGCTATAATCTGCAAATAAAAATAAGACAATAACAAAAAATTTCTCTTCCAAACAAATTCCAGTACATGTAGCATTGAAAATATTTGTTAATAATAAATGTCATCGACAGTCTTTAAAATTGAGCTGATCTGGGCTGTGCAAGTTAATTTTGAGCCAGACCAGCTCAAGCAGCTTCCCCTATGCATTCATTGCACGGTTCTTGGAAGTTTCTCCCCTCAAAAAATTGCCCCTAAACATTATTTTCTGTTATCCTGGGATTTCTGCCCTATAACGCCGGAACCTTCAAATAATCGCGGCTAAGAAACCTCTAAAAGAATTGTCTGGACAATGCATTTCTACATGGGCCTTTAAGTATTTTTTCATGTGACCAGCACGATGTTACTTGCATTTATTAGCTAATTGCCCAAAATAATGTAGGCGTACCCCAAATGGTTAATCGTTTGCCTTTCATCGCAAATTCTACTGTAAGTACAAAATATGTCGGTTGGCTTTAGACTCCAAAAAACATTTGTTTGCAATGCATTCTTAAAATTTTATATTTATTAAGACTGCATTTGTGCAATATACATCTGTAAAAAAATATTGAATTTGATCAAAAAATTTTAAATAATAATTCACTGACAGCCTCATCTTCTCAAACATTCAGATCTCTGAAGGCCCTGTGCTCTTTAAATGTCCTGACAACCGTATTTTTAATCATGATCAAAGGCTGAGCAATCTGTAGGCATTATTGCACAGCATGGAAATCCGCGGATCTGATTCCTGGGGAATGAAATCGCTGCTAATCACTTGACTAAAGTCAAAATCAAGACGATAAAATGCACTATGTACGGCATCTCGACTGTCTCATACACTGATTTCAATTAATTTGATTAGTTGAAAGCATTATGGGTTGCTACGCACGTCACCAGTTGGCGTTGTCGAGATTAACGTGGAACAAGTCACGAATTATTCCAATTTGCATGCACTTCGTGGGATTGCTTTTTTTACACCTCGCACCAAGCTGGTGCTATTTAAAATTGTGCAAAAATACTTGGCTTTTGTTTTGTCTCAAAAACATTCGGCGCCCGGTAAGAATTTCTACCAAATGGAGAGAGCTAAGCCTTTCCCTCATGAATTTAAAACGAATTTTTCCTGGCAATTTTTTTGTTGCCAGCTAGCCTAAATATAATGCTGCCAGGAATGCTGTTGCTCTTATTTGATACCACCCTAACTGGCCTCCACTTGTTATTCATTTAGTAGTTTGGCAGGCCTGCACTCGCTTGATGAATGAAATTTGGGAGCCACGGCAGCGCCTGGCGGATTGTGCTTGAAGTAAATTCGTGTTTTGGGTTGTTGGCACAGGGCAAAATCGTTCAACTGCTGGGGTATCTCCATAAAAGTGCATGTGCGTTGCCACTTTTAAACACGTTTCGACATTTTAGAAATCAAAAACAGGTAGATCTTGATTAATTATTTATATAAAATAAAATGACAAGCGTGGCCTTGTGTTAAACCAGTAGCCCTCAAAAATCGCTAAATGCATGTACAAACCACGGTGGAATAGGTATATATAGCGTATGCCTTGCTTCAATCATTTGCCATTACCTTGTAATATTTTATTTTTTCAAGGTTCCACAGCTGGTTCCAAGCATATGTAACCTTTTTCGTTGTATTTCATTTCTGAATTTATAAGATGAGCAGGAGTTCAGTCTGGTTGATGAAAAATCAATCTTTACCAGCTGTGAGCCTGCAAAGACGTAATTTAACCAATAAAACCTGTGGCCTTAAAAATGCATGGCAAATTTGAGTAGCGAGTACGCCTCACTGCAATCCGTCGTTTTGATTATGGGTTTTAATGATTTTGCCTGCATCAGTAATAATGTTTGCCTGGACATGACCGCCGCTGGCCACTTCCGGGAGGAAAGCTCGGCTCATAGCATGGATAATATTTTGATAAAATGTATTCAAATTACATACTACACGCCTATAAAAACTTTCAAGCAAGTACGCTGTAGTTTGCGTCGAACAAGAAGCATTCCTACCGTTACTAACCTTACCATGCTAAACGTATACTAACCGTTGACGCTGACCCTAGGCGCCATGACAATTTGTGGTCCACTGAAGTGACTAAAGGCCAAAACGTTTTTGGAGCAATTTCACAAAAATAGCACAGTGGACATTTAAAAAGACCTACGGCACAGTCGAAAACCGGTCACAATTATATTGCAATGCAGTATCTTCTCTACAGTTTATGAAGGTATGTTGTTCTAGTCAATCCAAATCTTTCGTAATTATTTCATCGAATACTGTGCTGGAATTTTGGGACACCTTATCTACCTGTACATTTACGTGTAATGCAACGTTTTATTAAAGCATTATTTATGTAGCATAAGGAATGAAAACTTAAATTTATATCATGATCAGAGTAGTTGACAGATGCCGAAGGACAGTGTTCTTTTCAAACCATCTGTTTATGAATACATGTAACCCATTGCAATATGGCGTTTGCGTTCCATCTCGTTTGGTTTGGCATTTGAGCACACCTGTTTCCTTTTCTATTTTATCTATGCTCTTTGTCCTAGACCTTTCTGATTGTGATGAGGTTCGCCGCAGAACCGCCGCATTGACTCATGGGATTTCTGGATCGTTTATTGACGGTCACGTGAAACAATTTACAAATAAGGTTTATGCGTGCAGTGAATTGTAGTCCACGTTTGCTGGTTTTAAATTTCTGAAAACTGATTATACCGTATTACCGCGCCCACACAGTCACCGTTATAATACCTGCATTTGAACCTGACTGAACCTGTGCAGGGAAACGGCGCCCCATGACACATTTCCTGTAAAATTCGTGGTTTAGCATTTCATTTTGTCATGGGTCCCTGTTCGTGAATTTAATCTGTGCTGCATACCCCCAAAGCTGATGAATGGTTGCTATATATGCAATGCACATTAACCTATATAACGTTTGACAATTAAGGATTCGGAGCGAATTAAAAAGACAGTTCCACATATCCAGATATTCGGAATTTGATGAGAAAAAATTACAGAATTACTGTTTCATAAAGATTAATGGATAGCAACACGATATTTGAAATTTTTAGAAATATTTGAAAATGATTTTGACAAATTTTTGGTTCTAAATACTAATGATAACTAGGCTACTAATTATTTCGCACTTGTAAAGTTTAAATGATAAAATTCACATGTACAGTACGTTTTAATTCCATTACTTTTGTTTCATGCAACTAATTGATTTTTTCTTGGGGATAAAATTAACAAAGTTCGTTATGAGATCAGAAGCATGCTCGAGCCAGAGAACATGTTGTATGGATTTTTTGGGAGAGTAGGCATATTTTCATTTCAAGGAATGATAATTGCTGTAAACAACCCTTAGTTTGATTTTCTGTAATGTTTGAAAAGTTGTTTTTGTGTGCTTGATTAATCATCCTTAAATTCATCCTTTAGTTTAACAATCATAAAAATTAATTTGTTACCAACGTACGGTTACGTTTGACTTTGAATTCTATGTAAATTTATTTTCAAATTGTTATAAATAATGTTAAGTAATTGAAGAAACGATGTAATAGCGACATTGCATCAATTGAATATTATTTTTGACCTATCAAAACAAAATTAACACTCAAAGTAAATGATCTGTGGTACCAGTGGTTCCATTTCCCTATATTTCGGACCTGAGTGCTAATTACGGGCTTGGTTTAGGAAGTATTTATAAGCCTATTGGTACCTGAGTACCACCGATTAAAGGCATGGCCAGGCTGCTTTGAACATCCGTATTAATTGAATGAAAGCTGGAAGAGGAAGTAGAAGGCAAATGTCTGAACATCCTCGCTTCAGTAACTGCTTTTATGAACGCATACCTGGTAGCCACTTACAATTGCTTATCACTGCGTGTTATTAACAGCCGTGAACGGCAGCTTTTCATGATATGCATTTGGTATGCGTGAAATAAATTAGTTTCCGGACATTCCACAAAAACCTTGATTTGGTCACGCAAAATTTGTATATTTTAGCAAAAAAAAAAAATGAAGCTAGACTTTCATGTTGGCTGCGAACATTTGCTGAAGAAAGACTGAATGTGAAATTAAATGTTTCCGCATATTTCTCTGAACAAATTTATTTATTGCCGATCGTTACCGGAATGATCTTGATCAGTCGCACTTTTAAAAAAAAAAAAAATCTGATACTATTTACTGATTTGATCACTGTTGTCTATTAATAAACGATTTAAGGCCACTAACCAGTCCTGGTATAGTAAACTTTAAAAAAAAACACCTTTGTTATTGATAATATTTTGATTAGATTTGCCCAAGACACAAGATTGTTTGCATTCGTTTGGTCACGTATCGCTTGGTTTTGCGGGAAAATGGTATCGCTCGAGTGCGAAATAGGATAACATTTGAATTAGCAAATATCGACGTTTGCCCGACACGTGACCACACAACACTTTCAACGTTTTGTGTGGGCTTGTGTACCGAAATTAGGCTCATATGGGAACACTTTCACTACACTCTCCAACAGTTTTGGGCGCATGTGGAGCTCCCATCGATGCCATGTGCGACACGAGAGGGTCCTGCGCCCAGACATACATGTACTCCGGTCATTATTTCTGATTTATAGGCCTAACTTGTTTTAAGTTACCCACCCCTCTCCCGGCTCTGTGACATGCGCGCTGCTCGTTTATGTAAATCGTGGGCACGTCTCGCACGGGCCACCCTAATGACCAATGTGCTGTTGAAGATTTTATGGTCTGAATGTGGCGTTCATGGCCCTCCCGAAATGAATCACGCAAATGGAATCGTAGTACAAAGATTGCATCCCGTTATACTATAGCTTAAATATGTTCAACTCACAAAATACATGTACCTCGTCTAATCCTTCAAGTTATTATTAAAGGTGTTCCTAACTGGAGTTAGAGAACCTCCACACGAATCATACATTTTTTAGTGCTCTGCATCTAAGCTCAGATTCATAAATAAATTTCCGAATCCCAATCAAGCCTGGTTAATAACAATGCAAGTTAGTCTGCACAAAACTTGAATGAAAGTGAGCCGTAAACAGATTGTGTATTTAGCTTATAGATTATGTCCTCCAGCATAGAGAAATCCACACCGATGCCTAGCCGATGACACAGTATGTTGTTGGACTGACATGAGCAATCGCAAAATTTCGCCGTACAATTTGCCCCGAATCTACTGCGGATTACAGTATGTCCCGCTGACATTTAAACCTGCATTATGCTCGTTTCAAGGTAACAGAAACATGCAAATTTCCCAATCGGTATGAAATAATCCAAGTCACGTGTTTGACTATGTTAACAAAAAAAACTGGCCCAACAGCAGCTAAAACTGAGCAGGTGTCCAATGTGTATGTAGGCCTACATGTTGCAATACCAAATGTAGGATGCTATTTTCCTGCGTCAAGAACGTGCTCCAGAGTGGATTTCAACCGGTTATGAATCCCATGGATGGAATGTGCATGTTTAACGCCACACAGCTTCAAGTCCGGTGCTAGGCGCTAGAGGTTCAACCTTGACCCCGCCATCCAAACCCGGAGAAGAAAAACCTGCCTGACGTTTGCCTGTTG
Organism: Rossiulus vilnensis; assembly: GCA_034700785.1. Lineage (NCBI taxonomy): Eukaryota > Metazoa > Arthropoda > Diplopoda > Julida > Julidae > Rossiulus > Rossiulus vilnensis. The sequence goes on from JAQIXS010004418.1 coordinate 9,569, forward strand.
GTAATAATTTCGTCTTGTTGCTGCACGTTGTTTTTGTTTGTCTCTGTGCCAGATTCGGGTTACCCTAAAAAGTTGGCCCGTTGACACCGAATTGCGGGATCATGACTGGGTTTGTAATGCGGCGCAGGTTGATGATTTAAACCCTGGTTCGAAGGAGAGGAACCTGCACTCTAATTTCCAACCGGTTTTCTCGCTGTAATTGGTTGGAAAAGTGATCCATATGCAGTAAAACAATAAAGGTTAATGGCAAGGTCATTCTAGTTCGCCGTGGCAGGCTTTGGGAAGCCTACCTATCGGGTACCAATAACCTGTGTTCCAGGTTTAACCTGGGCCACCCTGCCCTCCCAGATTTCGTTTTTAAGAATAAATAAAATGCACTAAAAGGGAACCTAAACCCTTATGGCTGGGATTTTTATTTTGATGAATATAAAGTTGACAGTACCGATAGGTGGTCATTTATGTTGTGTTTGGGGTCAGTGTGTTGGAACTACCACTATTCAAGTTTCTGGCTTCTGACGCCCTCAAGTTGATGATGTTATGTGACAGACGTTTAAAGGATTGGAGGATCTTGGTTAAAGAATGTAAATATTATCGTAGTATATACGTTTTTTATCAATACAGGTATAAGAAAAATGGACACCACCATGCAGGGCACATGCAATGTTGACACTTTGGTTTAATTGATTGTTTATGGTTTTGATGTAGAGTTGACAATTTACAGTAGTTTGAAATTGCAATATCAATCAAAATGCTTGAAACGCAGTTAGTGTAACCCGTGGAAGTGTCAGTATGGTGGCCATCGTTTTTCGTCGGCTAAACATGCGTATGTGCAAAAAACACTTGTTAAAAGTAAGCCATACTACAGTTCTTTAAGTAGGCTGTCCGCTATTGGGTCTTGAGTTATTTGTTATGATTAGAAAATGTCCCATTTATTGATAAAAAACTTAATTTTTTTTATAAAAAAAAACACCGTAATGTGTTTCTCTGCAAAACCGTTCCCTGCAACGGTTTTTCAGCTTTATTAAACTGTTTTTTATATAAACGGGGCTTTTTCAAATTATAAAAAGTAACGTAGACCCTAGTGGACAACCAGTTCTACACGGAGTAAAACAAATTTAGCAATAATAGCAAGTATTTGAAGCAAAAAATGTGCGTAATTTTCCATGAATGGTTAACATCATTTTGGGTCGGGCTTAGTTTGAGCTTATGCTACTGACCTCTACATCTGATAATGCCCATTACCCATTACTCACTCATCCATAATTAACAATACAAGTAGGCCTATCGTATCTTAATGATTTCGTCCAACTGGTTAGCGACGCGACTTTTCTATTACGAGCCTGCGCGGCGATTCACTTTCTCCCTTGAAACAATAGACGTTAATTACTGAAATACCTGTTGTGTAATTGGCTTATATTTTTTTCTTTTATCATTATTAATGTTTTTCGGTCATCGCATCCCTCTTGTCGATGCATAGACCACGGCCGATGCCAGCGCATGCATTCGCGGGGTTGGGAAACAGGATATCCACTTGGACGATTCGGCTAATTTCGCCCATTGTCACACCGAACCTTTTATTCGTTGATTGGAGGCGGATCCACGGGGTCCAGAAACTGTTCGGAAATGGCTAATAAAGCGCGAGGTGGACCGCCGAAATTGCTTACTGCTCAATTGTGCTGGTGGGATGGCCAGGTGTTGGTTGATCGGTCAGGAAATTCCTGGCTTTCGATGAGGTGCTTGGTGAAGTGACATTGGATTAGGAGTGACAGGCGTTACGATGAGAGGATGGATAGTGCCCAAAACCACGGCGGTGCTGTACCGGTATCGCTTCATGCGGGGCAAGTGGATTCTGGTGTTTCTGGTAAGCTGGTAATCTTCTTGTGGATACTTCTTCAAGCGGCTTTGTTGGTCTGTCAAACATTAAAAAGACCTTACCTCAATCGTCTATGGTTGGACTCCACCGAGCTTATATGATCCCTGGAGATGCCAGTGAAGCTGAGCACAAGCATCTGCTCGCCTAATTGGAAGAAACGACCCCTCAATGTCTGGTAAAACATGGATGAGATGGGGATAAAGGCAAAGTATGCACAGTTTCTTGCGGTTAAAGACAGTAAACTACGTGTATATATCGGTATCGCAGAAATACTGTAAAACGCCCAAACGCAGCAATTTCGGTTGAAGAGTTCAATGCAGATGCCAAAAAGATGCAACATTGGTTATTACGTGCAAAATTATCTATGAACCAAGCTGAACCAAATTCAACGGATTAAAAGTGCAGCGGATAAATACATTTACATGTAGTTTCTGATCCGCTATGCTCAATGCATATGTAATATACGTTGGCGCTTAGATCCTTTTGAATATTAACTCTCCAAATAGTAGCAATTTCTAAATAAATTTAGGATTGTTAGGCCTGCAAAATGGAAACAAATTTGCAAATTGTTATCCCTCTCAGTAATTCGCTCAGTTAATTTTGTTTTATTTTAAAAAGTAACTAAGGATAGGCCCTACATACGCACAATTATAGACTATAAGATAGACCTCGAAGCGAAACTGCGGTTTGAATTATCTCGAGATTTATTTGAAATTTTAAAAAAGTTGAAAGTTGTAAATACTCGCAAAGCTTTGGAAGACGCAAGTTTTACAATGAGTTTGTAAAGTTGAAGCCGTTCAAGAAGCACTCTTAAGCCTTCGTTTGTTTCAATTTCTTGAAGATTGTTCTTCCCTTCTTGGTGCAACCGTGTCTGACAGAAATGCAACTTATTCAGGCATGCGAAATTGACTGATCGCTTCTCTAACATGTGTAGCATCGAGCAAGTGCTTTTTATTAACTTTTTCCCCCTAAATTTGTCTGGCCGTTCACTCGCGAAATTCATTTTTCATAACACCTACGAAGGTAAAGTGCGACAAGATCTGCAAAAATAAGCTCATCTTTCAACCAGAACTCTCCATTGTAGTGGTTCGCATACCAGAATTTACCGGTTTTCACCGTTAAATTGGCATTGTCCAGCAGGCCTATGTTAACCGTAATGAACAGTTTTAATCGATTAACTTTGACCATGATTCATCCATCATTAGCGATGGTATTTGAATGCCGATATCCAACTGCTGTTGATGGTAACTCGGGTTCGCCACCCGTTAGATAAAGATCCAGAGCAACTTGGGATGTTGGGAGTGACAGATCTTGACGCAATCTTTTATGGCGACCCACAGGTGGGGCGAAGTTGTAAAAGCCATCCCACGGAGCAGGAAACTGGCAGCAAAAGAACTAATGAAGTGCAAAATGGAGTACTACATATGGGGGTGCTAATGAGTTTACGAGCGCCTCATGTAAGGTTAGTTGGGTCTTGGAGGGGCGCTGATGTAACCCGAAACACTGGCAACGAACCTTTGACTAAAACGCCATTTTTAACGAGGGGGACTTGCAGTTCCGAAAAGGTCTTTATCGGGATTTTATTTTTTATTGGGCCGAAGAGAGTGGGGCGAGATTTCGGAAACGATACCCACATGCGGGGCTTTTACGAAATGATGGAAATCGTTCAGTTGTTGGGTGGGGAGACTGTTGGCCAAGGGCTCTGGGGCGGGATTGCAATGGCAGATACAGGATGCTGGGATATCCGAAATAACCCCCATCTTGAGCAAACAGAAAAACCGCAGTTTCCTCTTTTATCCAAACAACAATAAGCGACGTTTGCGGTGCCAGTTACACCGTTGCCAAATTGATGCTCAGCGATGAGTGGCGAGCATCATTATGGTGTCAGACGAATTTGCCATCCGGCGCACCCTGGCCATGGCGTTGCTTAGCTACCTCTTTTTTTGGCTGCAAAATGGGACTTTGTTTTTATCTAACGTAAAGTTTAACTCTAAAAATTGTGGGCGAAATCGAGTCGGAACCATTGTCAATGTCAGTTTGTTTTTGATATGCCTATTTGATAGCATAGGGCTTTAGCAAACGTTTACTTGACTATTACCAGCCTCAAGTTTCATTAGCTCTTGATGAAACGCTAGTCAAACAGATAATGCCTCAAGGTGATTGCGCACGCATTTTAACAACATACTGCTGGTAAACGCTGTTGATTTCTCCCTGTTGACTAAATGCTAACCACAAAAATTGGGGTGCGTCTAAAAATCAGGTACAAGGCAAAATGCAATAGTTATAGGGAGAGATCGTAAAGCATGTATGCATTAATGTTTTTAACATTTTTGTGCATTTTTGATTAGAATAGTGAGGAAAAAGACTGCTTTATAATGTGAAGTTTAAACTGGAAGACCTTGCTGATTGCAAACCCAAACCAGCAGTGTATATCTCGTTTTGATGTATTAAAGTGTTGTTTCCAAGGGGCTAGCATCTTCTGAAGTCAGGTGTACATGTTGGTTGTAGTCATTGAATTGAATGTTAGCCTGAAGTCTTTAAGGGCCCACTGATAATGCCGCCGAAGTCATCGAAGTCCCACTGAAATCTTTGAAGTCAGGTGTTCACGATTTTTAAGAGATGTTAACTCTTTGGTTGTTTTACTAAATGCCTATAAGCCTTTAATGTCACAAAAGTAAGTGCTTCTTACATTCAATAACGAATTTTTTATTCCTTCATAAATTGACCCTTTAAGACCCTTAGATTTGGGGGCGAGTTATTTTTGAGTAATTGCGGCATCAATAACGTTTCATTCATATTTTATAGGGATCATCCTTGAATGTAAACAGAAGAAGTTATGATGAAACAGTTTGTGATTGCAAGCCTAACCCAACCCCCCCCCCCTTCCCTCCCAAAAAAACACGTTTGCAACAGTTTACTTGCGCTGTTACCAATGTATGTTTTGTTTACAATGTATAATGTATTTGAGAATTTTGGCGTATGACGCCTAATTCTGCCTGTAAAAATAGCAGTTATCCGTGCAAGTTGTATGGGTGTCGTCGGTGTTTAGCTAGAACCGACATGTAGGCTCTACTGAACTAAAAAAAAAAGACATTTCACTGATAGTCAAATGAAGTACTGTTGCAAAAGCAGACGTGCAACTCTTGTAAAGTGTAAATACAAGTGTCTGTCTAGACAGCTGTTATTTTCCAAGCAATAATTTAATTCAGTGTGGTGAGAATTCGTGCATTAGATCAAAATTAGTGGAACAAATTAGAGCAAGCGATTTTTTTACAGCTGTTTGTGTTCATTTTTGAATTTTGGCTATGCTTTCAAATGCAAGGAACAATTTTAAAACTAATTTAATTCAAATGATTTGAAAACGTACATGTACAGTAGATGTATATCATCCTATTAATACCAAATCACCCCTGCCCACATGGCTGAATATCACGGTAATAATGTTATTCAAACCTTTTTGATTCACAAATTATAAATATAATTATAACAGCACATGATATAATACTTGTGTAACAGATCCGTTGCTGCATTCCGCATTTCATATGGAACCTCTAAAAACGGAGTTGTTCCCTACTACGGAGCCTCCGAAAATGGGCTTCGAAGGTTAAAAAAAATATTGAACCTGGTATTTAAAATAACATGAAATGCGAAATGTACAGTGGAACCTCGATAACTCGACCTCCTATAAATAGAATAATACGCTAACTCGAACTTTTAATCAAGTCCCGAATCATTTCTATGCTTTTCTTTAAGAAAC
>JAQIXS010004419.1:0-15188 GCA_034700785.1 Rossiulus vilnensis
CAAGTTGAGAGGATGACAACTGCTCCTATGTGAAATTTTGTTGATTACCACGTTTTCAGGGTGACCATCATAAGTCTTAGTTTTTCGATTAACGTCTACGTCATAACCAAACGTATAACATTTTCGGTTAAACCCCAACTTCCTCTGCCTAATTGCTGCCTGCGAGGGACATTGAGCGATTTCGAGTGGCCAGTGATAATTTCCCTTCTCTTATTAAAAATGGATTGGCCACCGTCTCCCACTGGCCAGGGTCGGTCAATCATCCTCTGCAGCTGACCGGCCTGCTCGTCCAGGATGTCGAGAGCTGGTTTTATTTATGAGTTGATATTGATTCGATATCTCTGGTCGTTTTCTTCTCTTCTTTTTCGTCTTTGGCTTCTTTGAGAAAGGAGAAAGAATAAGAAAAAAAACAGTTCCTAATTCACAAGAGATCCCATTGCAGAAGAAGCTCTGCTGCTGCTGATGTTTGTGCTCCATGCGAGTCCATTAACCAGAATAAAGAGTGGATAGACACACGCCAAAGAGGGAGAGAAAAAAAAGCCATTGTCTAGGTTCATTTCGGCGTCTATATAGGAAACGTGATGAGGAAGCTGAGCACGGCTTTATTGTGCTAAATTGTAATGATCGAGAGGTCGACTAATTTGACGTCTTCTTCAATTACGTAGATCTGCATCTTTGAAGGACGAGCAAGGTTAATGGGGAAAGTAGGTTATACTAGTCGGGGCTCAGCCGCGGATCCATCTGAGAGGTGACCAGCGAATGTGGCCTCTCGAGAGTGAAACTTGGCGGTTGAACATGGTGCTGAGAGTGCTGATAAAGAGAGTAACCTTGAGCATGCAGCTATGAAGGGGGGCAGGCCAGTAGTATATAAAAAGCCATTTCTGGACCAAAAACACATGCCCTTAGTGGGCCTCATTTTTTTAATGCAATTTTTTAATCAAAACAATTTTCATAAATAATACATTTATTTCAGTATGAAATTACACTGGAAGCTTGGTTATCCGAGGTATCGGATAATTAAAAGTATAGTTAAAAATGGGTGTATTTGTATTTTGGACAGTCAAAGCTTTTTAATACATGTAGGCCTACACTGTAAGAACGAAAAATGTAAAATTCGATAATGTCTTGTTAACAATTTATTTTTTAATCAGTTTTAATCAGATTTTATGGCTTCCAAGCAGTTCAATACATCTTAACGCTCTTTTTCTTCTTGTTATGATGCTTTTTCAATGTTTATCTGTCCGAGACCTCGGTTAGTCGGAGTGCTTATCCGAGAGTTGAGAAGGCAATCGCGACATTAGCTTTCAGAACTCAGAAGATCGTATCAGTTGTCAAAATGGATCAGAAGGTGTTCATAAGTCGTTTTCACAAAGAAAACCACTCTGGGATCAAAGTTTGTCCATTTCTTAATCAACCTGTTGCTTTTGTCCAAAATATGATCAAAAGCTGGCTTTCTCATTCGAAAATATGGACGGGACGTTTCTGGATGTTCGTACAGCTTTTTTCTCAGCACTCTCAGCACTCTGTCCACTCGAGTTTCAACTCTCGAGAGGCTACTATCGTTCTCCCATTCCTCAAACAGGCACCCAGCGTTGTAAAGATCGATACCTTTCGTGTGTTTTTTTGCTTTGTCTGTTCTAGGGCACCTGTAAATGCGGGAAGAATAAATAGATCTGTGTTTCTGTGGCTCCAAGCACCCGTATATCGGTTTGTTTAGTATAAATCCAATATCCTTAAGCCTAGCACGTAGCTGGTAGGTGTTTATTTGAGATCTTGCTTCTAGGTCGTGATGGTGAAGTGACCGCTAGATAAAAAAAGAGGAGAGATTCATAGAAAACATTAATTTTTATTTATCGGGAACAAGTGATGTGTAATGTGAGATTGTGGAAGGGGGGTGAAGGGGATTAGCCATAGAGTTCGAAACGAATAACAGCATATCATAGACAATATTTGTGTGGGACCAGTGGTCAGTTCCGGTCGTCGCTCAACAAATAGCCACGCTAGCATGCGACGCATGGTACACACGTACGAGAAACAACAAAATGCCGCTTTTGACATTTCCAACCATTACGCAAACAATCTGGCACTGTAATAACATAATCGAATTACGAGACACGGAATTACTTATGCAAATGGAATTAGATTTTACACGGGGGCCTGCAAATGCAAGCGGCGGATCGCGAAGGCAGAGAAAGGGTAAATAAAAGACAGGCGATTTAAAACGCGTCAAAAATGGGATTTTAAATGCACGTATTACCGTCCACAACAAGTCTTTTCTCGAGCGATAAATCCAGATGAAAACCTGACCGCCATGTTTTTCCCCGTTCGAATTCGAATTGGTAGAACGAGGGGGAAATGGAACGCGCGTTCGTTCCGGTGCGCGTGACACGAAACGGAAGTGACGTCGCGAGAGGCGGAAGGAACGTTCGCAATGGCGTTCGCGTTCGAATATCAGAAAGAGTTTTAGGCTGAGGAAATTTTAGTTTTTTTTATGGTCGAAAAATGCGAAACTGGGTTGTTTTTTATCGCCAAAAAAGCAACACCTTGCGTCGGCAATCTCGCCTGACAGCGGCGCGCTGCGTGATTGCCCGACGTCGCGGCAATTCCCGAAGTGAGGAAGGACAATTCGAAGGTTGCCAAACCGAAAGTATCAAGTGCCTTAAGTCAACTTTTTAGATGAGGTAAAAAACTGAATAATTTCGTGGAAGATATAGGTAACACTAATTTGATTTCGTTCCAAAGACAAGTTCAGTGACGTCCATTGACGTTTAATTACGAAAACAGAAACGAGAACGTAGTAAAACGATTGTTTTTTGGGCGACGTTTTTCCACAACGCCGTATGTGCCACGTGTAATGCACCTCAAGGGTGATGTCGTTCATTCCTTGTGTTTTGAGGTCCAGTTTTTAAAAACCAGCTTCTGAAACATGCTTTTTTTTCGGAACGCTGGCATGGTCCATGGGTCCAAAATTGACCAACCTTTATTCTTATCCACCTAATCAAGGTCTGCTTTCCAGCACGCGCGCAGGGTTTGAAAATGGGGCAAGATGGGGTTATTGGCACATCGGTAGAGTTTGGTCGAAATTTCTACAATTTTTGGCGGTTACCATGCTCATTTTCGTATTATTTCCAGAAGTGGTGGGATCCCACCCCCAAAACCCCGACTTGCGTACGGCCTTACTTGCTGTACTTGCTTGTTGTTGTTTCCCTTTGAATATCTACAATTTGTAGTGTCCAAAGTTTTTTGCATTTTCCATCCAGTCAAGGAATGATCAGGTATTGACCTTCCACAAATCGATGTTTCACATTAGCATTACGTACTATGGGAAGCACATGTAAACTTTCATTTCACAGGGCCTTGGGTTGTCCCAATGGCTTCCTCACCGGTATAGCATGTACGGAATGGCTCATACAATGTATTGAGCTAAAAAACGTATTTAGTTGAAGGGGGCAATCACGACCTTATGGTTTGACATCCTTCATTTATGCGCTTGTGTGGGGAACTAGACGGGGATTCCAATCCAGAAAATCTGGATTACGGAGAAGTGAAAATAGCTTCGCCAAAACCACCAAAACAATGGTTGAAACGAATGACGTTTTCCTCGTTTTGTTTATATTTTCGTATTTTTTTCTCCTGTCAAACGCACTGGCCTCTTGCGTGTCACTTCCAATTTAAGACGCTCGAGAGGTGGGCGCGCTTTCAATCAATAAACCCGAATTCAATTTCATCTACTTTTGTGCAATAGCTGTTGAACATGCCAACTTGAAATCCGCGTGGAGGCTGATAATATTCACTTCCCTCTCCGGATTGCTGAGGCTATTTCCGTCCACAACTAACTCGGAGTGACAGTGACGTTTCAGTCGTGATTGAATTTCGGTTCAAATATACGAAATGTCCATAAATTCGTTAAGCCTTATTTTCCCAACCGAATTCGTGGATTATGAAAATGCACTTCGAGCAAAGAAACTCGCCCACTTAAATTAGGTATTTTAAAAAAAATGCATATTTTGTTGAGCAAGTAGATATGAAATTTAAAATCCGAATAGCTCGTTTTGTGAATGATTTTAAAAAGCACTTTCAAATGCAACCTAAATTGACTAAAATTCCTCTCGAATTTCGCAGGAGAACGGCCAGAAAATGCAATGCCATAAATTCACACCGATCGCACAGAAAATGTGAAGGGTGCCAGACCATAACTTACCAAGCGCCAAAAAAAAAATAAACGAATGAAGTGATTGTAGGGATAATTTTGGGCTTCGCGGATTTATATGGTGCTGGTTTGTGGATCATTATTAACGTTACGTCACCAACGAGTAGCACCACGCACCTCTTAAGGGTTGTGTAAGTGAACAGTTAACCGCACCTACATGTATAATTCAAAGAAGTCACTGTATGCTGTAGTTTTCACACTTTAAGGTGTTTAGCCTGTCGTTCTGCCACCTGGATAAGTTGAGCGAAATAAGCAAATGGTCACGCTTGTAATCACTCGTTTATTGGAGGAATGAAAATTGCTCAATATTTAAAATCATCTTCTTAGTTGGATATCATATATATATATTTTTTTCCGGACTACTGATATCTGTTTACTTAGTGATATCAGTGTTATAGTGATTTTTGGGACTACTAATATCAGTATGGTTACTGTTATCACTACATCTTTTTCCTAATATCAGCATATTTGTACTGATATCTACTGTACTTATTATATTGATCTTTCCAATAGGGAACCATGAAGTAGTTATTTCGTCCAGAGAATGACCGGAGGACAATGTTTTAATGAGATTTCCTTGCCTGTGGCAATTATACAGGAGAAATAGGAAAACCAATATGTAATTTGTTTGAACCGTACTTAAAAATGCAATATTTCCCTTATGTTTTTTTTGTTGATTTTTTTTCCCTGCTGCTTTAGTTGGTGTATCTAAAAATGGCAAAAATATATTGGTTTTATTTTTAACGATGCATTTTCAGATAAAGTAATCCAGTATCCTAACCACCTGTGCCTGTTGTTCTTCTCGTTTCATTTTAAGTTTCTCTGTGCGTCCCCTGAGATGATTAAGTAAAGGTCTGTCGCTAATGCTTTTTTTGCTCAAATGCACCTGTGGTTTAAACAATTTCTGCGTAAACATAGCATTTTGTGGTAATTTATTTCCATTTATTAAAATGCATTACATTGTATCCTCCTTTTGGTTACATTAGATTAGGTTAGATTAGAATTTTCTGGTACATTGACATCTTTTTATAGGTCAATTTCAACATTTTAATGGTAGAAAATGAAATCCCAATATGCAATTTTATAGTAGATGGATGTATTAGATAACTTTGTTTACTACAAAAAACGTTTTTTCATCGGTAATACTGTATGACTATTTTAACATTGCCACTTAACTAATTTCAACAGGTAGTACGGAGAAATGAAACAGTAGTAGAAGCACGTCAGGTTGAAATTAATTGACTCGAATAATGATGTCACTCTGGTGGACCAGTTCGTTGAGGCAAATGGATTTTGACCACCGAAATTAAGTGGCGGCATGTATGAAATGTATAATGCATCTGAAAAACCACCGAGGTATTCCCTCGCTGTCCGATTTGGCCACCATATTAGAAAATTACAGAGGGACAAACGGCTTACGTTGCTAGTAACGTGTTAATACAAGTAAGTCAATGCCCATTTTTGGTAATGAATACTAACGACGTGGCTGTCTTTGAGAATAGGAAATTGTGCTTAAATGTTTGCTTCAGATCTGTTGCCGAATTCGGTTGGAAAATACATGGGGTTCTCACTGACTTGGGAATCCTGCAATTGTCAGGGGAATAGTAGCAACCTGAAAAAGTCAGTGAAATTTCGAATTTTCATGCAAAAAATCAGGAAAGTTTTCATCTGATAACGTTTCAGCCTTCAATTGTCATATTCTCAAATAATCAATTGTGTATGATACTGCTAAAAAGGGGCGTATCTAGTCATACTTAATGCAACAATAGGGAATCCCCCTATTTTTACATAGCACACTTTCAACTTTTTAAATAATAAATAAAAAGTATTGGTACATTTTGCTTCCAGTTTATTCTATAAATATTTTTTCGATAAATGCAGGGAAAGTCATCGAAGATGAGAAGTTAATTTTGGTTGGAACCTTGAAATATGCCAAAGGGGAAGCGCTTAATTTTTCAATCGAATAACATTTAATCACCGGTTATACTTAGCGGATAATGGCGCACTATACGGCTTTAAACACGATTCTCTAAGCGTGGAATATGCGATAAAAAAGCAGATAAGAAGAGAATAAAAACATGGAGCATAGATATATTCAGGCTCGATACATATTTATGAAATTGGCGAAAAATACAGGCACTGAGAATGAGAAAAGACTGATAGTGAGAATAAGATATATATAATGTATATAGAAATATGCCGGGAAAAAAGAAGCTCGATTAAATTATGTATCATTTTTTAACGTTAGATAAAATATGCATTTATACGTCCATGGAAACACGGGATTGGTATACGCGCCATGGGGGCTGGAGCTATTTACAGAAACACACGCACAAACGAAATCCACGCATTTAACATAATTTGATCAACGAATTGAACTTGACCGCATAATTCAAATCGAATCACTCGGGATTGAATTTCATTATCGTTCCGGTTAATTTCAATGTTCGAAAGCAAGATCGCCTTCGTTATTATGTGCAATTTACGCGCCGTACATCTTCGGGCATTTCGCGCCTCCAGCGTGGCCAAAAGTCATCCGAATTGGGGCATTTTTCGGCCAGATTTCGCAGTTGACCACTCGTTGACCTTGTGGCGTCCTTGGCAGAGGACGTCCTGGAGCGGGGGTCGGTCCAGCGCCGCCTGGCGGAGTGACGTCTGCGCGTGCCTGCGGTCCAACCGATGACGTCACGCGTGCGTGCTCCAACGTTCGAAAGTGAAGTTCTGAGCCGCCATCTTGATTTTTATTGAAAATATATTACGTCAACGGATAGTATATATTTATACGTTTATTTTGGGGTTTTTTTTACAGTAAATAGGGTTTTATTCCCCGATAAATGCATCTGACGTCGGTTTTACGCGACTGGGGGGGTCGCTATTAGGCGGAGACGTGGAAGATAAAGAGAGAGAGAGCGAGCAGTGCGAGAGAAGTACAAGGTTTCGAGAAAAATAGGCCTACGTAAATAACAGGTACGCTCGCGTGAGCTTCAAAACGATTTTTATAACGATATACACACATAATTTACAATTACGGTTCACGCGGCTGGAAGCAACGGCCCTCGCATCGCGAAATTGAACTGACTGGACCGGGGTTTTTTTTTCTTCGTTTTTATGCGGATTTGCGCAAGGAGATGATGGCCTGCGGAAAACATGTCTAAAGTCGATATCCGTTATGAACTTATGACATGTACATTTCTAACGCAAACACTAGCCAGAATTGTTGAAAGTGGTCCACATGAAGGCATTAAAAAATTGATGCATTTTGTTCAGCGAGTAGATGCCCAATTTGAAATCGTCACAGCTCGTTTTGCGAACGATTTAAAAGCACTTCCAAATGCGCCTAAATTGACTAAAATTCTTCTTGAATTTCGCAGAATTTCCTGCCGTAAAATTCACACCAATTGCACACAACACATATCATGTTTCGAACAAATAATGCCAAACATTATCTTTGCAGCTACACTCGCACCTCGTTTTACGGCCTAGACAGGTTCCTGGAAAGTTGGCTGTAAAGTTAAATGCTGTACAACGAAACATGTTTTTGCGTAGAAATCTACATAAATTACGTAGGATATGTTCCAAAACTCATTTCAAATGCGCCTACTTATATTCAAAATGTCTTTTAAAAGTAATCTGAATTGTCCCATGGCACCATGTTGTCGCTGGTATTAGCTGAAATTAGCTCTCAAATGACATATTCACTTTAATTCAGCACAATAATTATCAAGTTTGAGTTGCTCATCACTATGGAACAGGATGTTAACGATTACACCGTTAAAAGGTGTGGAAAAAAAGAGGATATCCATAGAAGATTTAGTGACCCATATGCTTCAAAACGCCTTCAAGACCCATGCACTTTCACGTATTTTGTGTCAGAAAATATCAGGTGCCCTTATTTTTGGCCGTGTTATGAAACAACAGGCCGTGAAGTGAAGCATACACTTCCCGCATACTTGGCCGTATAGCGAGGCATTAGTGTATTCTAATCTCAGAACATGGTATTCCCTGCAGAAACGTTTTTATAGTTAGGTGTAAAGGCAGGCAGATGTCTAAAAAAAAGCAAATGTATTACAGTTGTTTTGAGGCTTTTCACCTGAGAAATTGATGAATAATTGTTAAGTCAGACGCATTCTAAAGAGCAATAAATCGCTTACATTAAAAATATTCAGATTTTAAATAGGATGTTTTCTTGTTGAACAAACTGCATTTAAAAAACATATATCTGCAGATGGACCAGTTTCTTTTCCCGCAAGTCATATTATTCACGGTGTGTTTTCAGTTTTAATTAAGAAGATGCCTCCGTATGTTTCAACCAACTGGAAGGCATGTCACGTCCACTGCAGAATAACGAAAATGCCTGTGCCAAAAGTGCATTATATCACGTTGTTGCCTCTATTTAGCCTGACAGTGCGCTCTGCAAACACGGTAGGGGTGCCAATGAAAAGTTAATTTGTCCAAAAGAAATGTTTTCACTTTCGTCTATAATTCATTGCAAAGAATAAAACGTGGATAACACGTTTTTTCCCCCTTTTTCTAATTCAGGAACCTGCGATGCTCCTGTTGGATAGGCAAAAAATGCAACATGGTTGTTATTTTAAAAAATATGCCAAAATGCCATTCCACATAGTTATTCACAAATGGTAGGATTTTTCTGCCTTAAAATTACTGTAAATGCTTTGGTACAGACAACATGTTTACGCTTAAATTTTTGCTTAAGTTAATCACTTCGGTTAGGTTGTATTATTAACGCTACATTTACCATATTTACTCCAAAATAAGTCGTCAACGAATTTTGAGTTGCAGCCCCTGGTTTGAGTTTGCTTCTGCATAAGCAATAACATTCAGTTTAAACTTCGCATTATAATGCTGTCTTTTTTTTTCTTTCAAAAACGCAGCAAAAATAACTTTCTTGGGGGCAGTTTTACTATGGCATACGAATGTGCATTTGTAGAAGAAACTCTTTCATATGTATTAGGTTGAGGTCAGTGGGGACATGCCGTGATTTTTTTATATTATTATTATTATTTTGCCAACGGAATTACTGCGGAATGCCTGTTTTTCGCCTACGGTTCATGGTGGAAATGACTGTGGAATGAGCAGATCGTTTGTAAAATGATAGCTGATAATTTTTCCGAGAAACAAAGAGGGGAAAAATGCTCATTATTTGTTTCAAAAACACCGGCTCGTAACGTTAGAAATGTGTGTCATTAAGGATGTCGACTTCAGGAACGGACGCCTTAATAAGATGATGAAGTGAAATTTCACCATTTTTTGGAAGGAGACGATTTTTAGTACGTTGTAAAAAAAATTTCCAGGCGAAGGAGAACGAGTCGTAAAGCTTTAAAGGCACAGGAGAAGAAAAAAAAACGGTGTGGAAATAATTTTTGTTATTATGTTTTCTTGTACTTTAAAGATTACGACCGTCTTTGATCGTAAAACTCCGTGCATCGGAGAAAAAGGTCTCTGAATAACCCGCATTTTGACATTATAGTTTTATTATTATTATTGTTATTCTTTTTTGCAAAAATTGCATGCAGGTACTTTCCCGCTCACATAGTTAGGGTTTCGACGCCCCCCTTTATATTACATAAATAAATATTTGTTTGTCGGTCCATAAAAGAAACGAAAAAGCGAAGCAACGGCCCCACTATTTTCAAAATATTACTCTCGGACTCGTTACGCCCTTGATGGGGCTTATTTTCGTTTCCTGATCTCTTCGCTACACGGCTCATAATAATGGTAATCCGTTAGGGTGGGCAAACAATGAAGCAGCAGCGAGAGTGACGCCATCTGTGGAGCTTTCTTTCCTCACCAGAAACGGGTCTGCTTTAAAAATGATCATTGCAAGATAAAAGTGCGTGTAGTCTAATTTACGACAAAAACTTAACGTCTTCTGGTTTCATTAACCATTAAAGGAGCAAAAAAAAGCATCGTTTAAAAAAAAATACATTTACATGTATTACAAAAACTTGTGTAATCTATGCATCCCAAAAAGATGAATTTTGCCCTTAAGGGTAATGGTAGAAAAAAAATGAGGAAATGTAAAAATTAATTCCAGTCTAAGATGAATCTCACTAAAAATTAATCTGGGCATCACTACGTAGTCTCCAGTGATATTTAGGCAATTTAAAAGGACCTCTAAACGTCATCAAATTAACATCTGGGTAATTTGTTTGGGCAGTTCGAGAAAGTACGCGAAAGTATTTTAGAAGGAAGTTTAACACCCGGTGTGTTTATCTGTTTAAAATTTGAAATTTAATTATTTTATATGGTTAGGGCAGTTTAAACTCAAACCAAAAGGATGCCCACCATGCAAAAAAAATATAAAAAAATACGTTTTTGCTTCAAATACTTGTTATAGTTGGTAAATTTATTTTTGCCTTCTAGGGTCTCCTTTTGGCTCAGCCTTAAGCCCAGTCAAAACTTTCGTTTAAAAATGTCCATGCAAAATCACGGTTAATCATCGCTACAAAAGCGCTTTATTTTAACCTAGAAAATTCTGTAGACACCCTGTTAGTATTACGAATAAATAATTCGTTATTCGCTGGAATTTATGACCAACAATAAATGGGAATAGTCGAGATATATGCGTGCATATATTTTTAAATAAGGGATTTCTAGAGTTGATAAAGTCACAAAGGGCGCCACCAACGCTGCTCCATCCTGATTTGGGCAGTTTTTGGTTTTTCATGACGCGAAACGTTGCCGGAAATACCGGAAATTTCCGACAATTTTGCAAATTTCACAGTTTTTAAGCTTATTTCCGCAGGAGGAAATTACATGTACTGCTACTAAAACCCCAGCTAATTGAAACCTAAAATCGATAAGGTTGCATTTGGCAAACGACCCAGCCCCCCCCCATCCCTCCCCCCCACGGGGGATGTTCCTTATACCTAGGAGGGGGTGTCCTACATGTACCTCTGGGCGCCATTTTTTTTCTCTTTTCGGCCAGCATCAGCAAATTCAGCATGAAAGGGGAGGTCCTCAAGGGCGCACGAAGACGAACTCGTTGTAGTGGTTCCAGCGGTTCTCCTCCGAGTCCTGGCCGGGCTTGAGGTCTGCGCCCGTGCAACAGCTGGTGCCGGAAGCGCAGGCGGCCACGCACCGGAAGCCGGACTCCTGTAGCATGTCGAAGCCCTGCTCCAGGAAGCTGTGCTTGAGGAAGAATCGCGAGGTGTAGCGATCGACGCAACCGCGGTCGGGATCCCGGCTTTCGTTGAGGGTCTCCCCGAAGACTTCCCTGCACAGGGTCACCCGACCGCAGATGAGGATGCGAGACATCTTGCGGAACTTGACGTCGGCCAGACCGTCGCGGCCGAACGCGAACGAGCCCCGGTAGCCCACCGTGATGCACCCGGGCTTGCCGATGATCGGGCTCAGGCCCAGGGGCGAGGAAACCCCCGCCGAAGCGGCCACGGGGCGCAGGAGGACCCCCGAAGAGGACGCCAGAGCCATGCAGTCGGCCATGTCGACCAACCGGAAGTAGTCGGCCTCTTGGCGCAGGCGCTCGCGCTCGTGGAAGTTCTCCGGAAGCACGAGCTTGCCGTTGCGCAGGTAGTCGAGGATGTAGCGGAAGAGGACCCCGTCCCGGTCCACGAAGTACTTGCCCTTGGAGTCGCGAAGCAAGGGGGTCTTGTAGCGGCCGGTGAACATCTCGCCCAGGAGAGACTCGGGGTCCTTGGTCAGCGTGTTCAGAGACGTGGTGTAGAACACCCCGCCGACGTTCAGCTCCACGATGGGCGGGAAAGTCTCACCCCCACTTCCGGTCCCGCCCCCGTTTGTGGCGCCGCTGGACATGGCCGATTGATCCGAGGTGTGTGCTGCTGGTGGAAGAGGACCTACACCTCTACCTCTTCCGCTCTCTGTGCGTGGGAAAGTAGGTTGAAGTGTCTTTAAGTCCGGCTCATGGGGATGAGGAAGAAGGCTGATGACCTCGCATACGGTGAATAAAACAGATCTGATTGGGTTGTTTGTGGGGTTTAATGGAAGCAGTGCCTAAAAGAAAAAGGCGGAGTCCGTAAAGTCTGGTCGTGCCGATGCTTCTGGTGTTGTCCAATGACCTCCAAGAAGTCCTGGTCGTGGAATTGGTCCAAGAACGAATTTGGCCAAGATCGTTCGATTACCCAATGGTCCCCGTGGTACTTTTAACTCTGTCTGGCAGTGGATCAACGACTGTTTGAGCTTGCAGATATCAAAGACTGCTTGTGCTGGTCCAAAAATGTGCTGATGGTCCTTAAAGGTTATCGTGATGATTGCACACAGCTGACTGCGTCCGAAAGGGTTCTTGAAGCTCTTGAAGCTCGAAACGAAAACTCGATGGTGAATCTGGTGCAGCGAGGATTGACTTACAGTAAGAGCTCCAAGAAGCTCTGGAGAGTACAACAAGCAGTCCAATGCCTAATTCCGTCAAGATTGTAGTGTTGTCCAAAGGGTTTCAAGAAGTCCTTGCAGTTGTTCAGTGACTGTTGGCTTTTGCAGCAATCAAAGGCTGCTTACAATGGTCTTAAAACGTTTATCCAGAGGCCTCCAAGAAGTCCTTAGAGTTGGACCTTGCAGTTGATCAATGGCTTTGGGGTTTACAGCGGTCAAACCCTGCTGGCAATGATCTTAAATCGTTCGGAGTGCAAGGGCTTTAAGGATTTGCAAGGTCCTCAAAGCTTGCAAAAGACTGTCAAAGACTGACCTGCTTCTGGAGTTGCTAACAAAGGACCTCTTGCAGCACCGACGTCCACTGAGGTTTTCTTCGATGACAGTTTATTGCTGCAGGCGACAACAAAACACCAAATTCTTTGGTTTGAAAACCGTTCAGAGTCCGGTTTCCTGAAGAGGAGTACCACGCAACCACTTCCGGTTTTGAACCAAAGGCTGTTCCCAGCGCAGGAGCAATCTCAGATCTCTGGAAATTTAGGCGAAATCGAGGACTTTCGGAATTATCAGAAAATATGTCAAATCTGAAGCACCATGGACGCGTGACGTAGTCGCTGTTGTTTTCCCCAGACAATGGATTCCTTCAGCCAGACTCAAAATGCACATTTTATCACTCGAATCCGAATTCTCAGGAGGATCCAGAGGCTGACAGGAAGTGGCGGAAATGCAGAAGAATGAGTCCAGACAGGAAATCAGAACCAGTGAGGCTCAGCTGGATGTTGCATCAAGGCCAACCGATTATCAATGTCTGGTCGCTGCCGTAATGTCAATGGCTGATTTCTGCATCCAGATTTCCAAGGGTTGATGTTTGGATTTTTTTGTTCTTGGTTTGTGTTCTTGCAGATGTACTCCGCACAAGTGGTCAGCAGACCGAAGGACACGATCCCAGAGCCAGGATTTTCGGTTGAAATCGTCCTCTGATGGCCATGGATTTATTAGGAGCTGTTGCTGCTGCTGGGCCTCGGCTGACGTTTGACGACGGATCAGGATCGCATTCCTCCAGGAATGCCAGGCACCAGATCGACCAATGGGAGAGCGGCGAATGGAGGCGGCCCCCGGGCCGGGCGCCAGAGCGCAACCACAGGCGCCATCTGGGAGCGCTGAAGAGAAACGATGACTGGGATTCGGGGGTGGTTCTGGACGTTCTGGGCCCTGGAGCAAGAGCTTTAGAACACACGCCAGATGGGGGTGTGGATCGTGAGCTGGTGGTTTTGAAATAAATCCGAAACATAATGCAGGGTTCGTGCGCGACTGGAAAGTCATGGAATGTCAGGGAAGAAAAAAATGGTCAAGGATTGTTAGGAAAGAGATAGATGTTGAAATATGGTCAGGGAGGAGAAAAATGGTCAGGCGAAGTCAGGGAAGCGAAGCATAGCCATGGATATTCAAGGAAAAATGGTCAGGGGAAGATCCCGTTTTAGGCGGTCGTGTAAGGGGCCATCCATATAAGGACATCCGGGCCGGGAAAGGGAGAGGGTATTCGAAAACCGGACACTGCCGGATGTCTTATGTATTTATTTTTTTCAATCTGAGAGCGATTTTCCAAACCAGACCATACGTCTTATGCTAAGCCTGGGCTCTTCCATCCAAACTGGCTGGAATTGCAAGAGTTAATCGATAGATCTGTCAACTTGAGAGCTGTGTATTCCGTGGCTCGCGGGGGTGACACTGCTAGAACTATCAGCACCACGTCCACTCGCAAGGTTCAAGTCTCGAGAGGTTATCGCTCTCGGATAAACAAGCTTAAGCACATCTGCTTTGCAAGTGAAACGTTAGAAGCTGCATGCTTTTAAAAAAAAAATTGAAGCTAATTATACCGTAGCTTCAAGCAGTCTTGAGATAAGTGTAAATCATGGCTAGAATTAAAAACAATGTAGAGTGAATCTTCACGAGCTTCTTTAAAGCTTAGTTATATTTCACTTCAACTCAGATACCCTACAATCAGCAAATAAATGCCGTATAGTTGATGGTGAAATGCATTAACCCAACTTATTTGCATTGAGGGCCGGTTGCACCATTGCAGGTTAAATGAAAGGTTAGCTAACCCCTGGGGTTACCTATAACCCCGAGTAAACCTAGGGGTTAATAGGTTTTTGTTGCATCATTTTACTATAGGGATTTTTAACCCAAGGTATAATGAAGATGGAGATAACCTGTTGTAGCTTAGGAATTCGAGGAAAAATTCATCATATTACAAACCTTAGGTTAACCCTGCCTATTAGCTGGGTTAGCCCGTGGTTAACCTGCTGTTGTACAATGCTTCACCTCGGTTAACTATAGGTTTACCTTGTGTTTTGCTTAACATTTGTTAGTGCAACCGGCCCTTAATGATTCATTATTTTCAATTCAGGCACTTGTTTTTAATTTATCAAGCTGAAATGAGCGTGTTAATCTTCATTTTTATTCCAGAGTCAGTATTTACAAAATTAATCGTTTAATTTTTTAGATTCATCTTCCTTCACAGCTGCGTCTTTTTTGCCGGCAGCCGCCTCTTCGCCTTCAGATTCGCTGGACTCTTCATCTTCTTCTTCTTCGTCGTCGTCATCATCGTCGT
>JAQIXS010004420.1:0-15185 GCA_034700785.1 Rossiulus vilnensis
CATTTAAAACAAATACATATGCGAAAACACGAGGCCAACATATTGCGGATAAAAATAAAAAGTACTTTTCAGCTCCATGCACTGCGTAGATGAGACTGAACGGAGTTGTCAGTAAATGAACTACGGAACGGTTCCTAAATGTCACCTAATCATGAGACTATTCAGTACCTTGAACATGCCAACAATATGAACCATAATGTGATGCAATTATAAGCTTTTCTAGCAAATTTCTGATCAAACCTTCGGAAAACTCCAACGTAACCTATAAATATTATCTTGAAACCGACTATACTATGACAAAATAGAGTATATATATATATATATATATCCGAAAATTCCGACAACAACAAAAAGTCACAAAAGGAATTTAAATAAGGTCTAGTCTACATAAAACACAAACATGTTTTTACCGACTTTCATTTAATAGGGATAAAGAGTTCCTGTTCGATACGGCCCTTTTGAAACTGTTATCCCCTTTTCCTCCAAATGAGTTTGTTGGCATGGCTTCAGTCTCCGGTGAGATATCGTAATTTTCTAAGGCTATTTGTTGCTAAATATATGCTGACCAAAGCTACCACGTACACACCATTATACCGGGTCGAAAAACATTCTGCATTTAAAATCCATATAATTTCCTTGGTGGCGCAACCGTATGCATCGAAGGTCGAGACACAGGAAAACAAGCTTGTTGACATGGTCCCTTGGAGATGTTAAATTGCAAATGTTTGCGTGCTTTCTGCAGAATAACGGGTCCGCAACCCGCTCAGTTGGGAGTTACCTACACAAAAAATTCGATCTCGGTGAACATTTCAACATTCCAAGATACAGCAGTCTGAAATAGTTTCGCTGTTCTCAACGTCATTTCGGTACTGTTCAAATATTTTTCAAATAAATAGATAATCCTTGTGTGAGACAATATAATCCCAACCAATCCTTCAGCTTAGGTTAGTTATAAATAACCTTTACATTGCAACAGCACATGTATTTATTTCAGTCCATTCTTGGCATATTCTTCTGCCGATCATGGACTTCTTAACGCACAGAAGCAGACATTGCTACGCAGTGCAAGTTATCCAAGAAGAAAAATCATTACATTCGTCATCCACCAGCTGTCATTATACGTTCCCCATTATATTACCTGCTTAATTTATTGCATTTGATTTAGCATATTTCTCTTGTGTGGATTACCATGAATCAATCTCTCGCATTTGGAACGCGAAAGCCCTTACTGTCAGATGCTGTGCTCTATCTGTAAATTATTAGGCAAATATCACATGTTTAGTACAACAATACAACATCAAAATTTTGAACTGCCATTGAATTAATCCAGAAATAAAATCCAGAATTAAACTTTGGGTTATCAGATTACTGAACGAAGTTGAATAACAATTTTTAAAAAAAAACTCCTGGATTTAACGCCGACAATACGTAACTAGAAATGTTGCATCTGTTTCCAAATCAGTGATCTGTGCATTTATTCGTTTTAATTCCGAGCAACAAACGCAATTCGAGTACCATAAATTACCAATAAATGCACCATGACGACGTCATCTGACCTTTCTGTGCCTCCTAGGCTTCCAGCTCCCTTCCACTGCGCGGATATTTTCCCCTCTCCAGACATTTTTCTTTTCAATTGCATTTTTCTGTAAATACGGGTTCGGATGAAGAAGACGATGAAAGAGGTTAAAGAGGGTCATTGCCCTTGTAGCTTGCTCTATATATATATAAATACGCTGCCGTTTATCAATTTCCCCTTGCATAAAAGGGCATTTCCTTGTTAGCAAAAATGCTAATTTGGAAGATTAACATGAAATCCTCTACAAGCCCAGTACTCGTGACTATTTGGCCTAATTTAAATTCAGTGTTGAGCCATGCATGTTCTTGCCGGTGGTATCTTGCACTTTCCAGTAATCAAAAAAGGAGCTATCTAAGATTGGATTTGGCTCCTAACGTCTTATTTTTTATGTATTTGTATTTATAAATAACAAGTACTTCTTATGGGCATTGAGTGAATGCAATGCCTGACCAACTCCTAAAATAAAATACCTACATGTACTAAAATCATCAGATTGTAATCACATGTAATTACAGATTTAATTACATCGCGAGCGTTTCAAACAAAGCTTTTACTAAACAGATTTTTCAAATATGGCAGTGCATCCTACCTAAAATTTACGAGTTTTAATTTTATCGTTTTTTTTTTAAATCTCTTTAAGCTCTTCTTCAATTTGATGCAAATGCTCTTATAAATAAAATGTCAATAATGACAAGTGTTTGCTAATGTCGTCAGAAAAGTTGAACATTTGTCTTAGCGGCATCAAAAGAGCGCGCCATAGTTTTTCAGCCCAACTGAATTTGGTTCAAATCTTTTGAAAAAGCGCCGCTAATTAACCTGCGCCATCTTTGAGTCTATCTCTGAATTAAAAGCAAATCCTCACACCAATATTGCATGCATACATTAAATCACCTATCAATGGGTAAACGGATATAAATCGTAGCTTAAGAAACCGTAAGGGCAGAGGTGAAGTGATAACCAATCGTCCTATGATAAATTACGTAAAAATTGATAACCGACATTTCAGGAGATATAATATCGTTACAACAGTTTGGGATTTTAGGAAGGCGTCAGGTATAACAACAGGTGTGAAATAGGTTCTAATTTAAAGGTGATACAGAAAATAAACCTTTTACGATTTTAAATACACCAAGTGTTTTAACTTTTTATTGTACAATTAACCATATATGAAGACATTTTTATGATTCATCTCTGTATTACAACTTTCCAAATTGTTTTCAATCCAATTCGATTTAATTCAATTCAATATGGTACCCTACAATCAGTAAAAAGTTGCCATGTTGTAGGGAGGGGGAGGGAGGCGGGGGGAAAGGAATCAATCCTCGGCCATGCGGTGGGCCACAAAATTACCGCCAAAGTTTGTTATCATTGTCCCAATTTATGACTGCCTGTTTGGAATATTGCGACCAGCTAACAAAGATTTTATTAAAATTAATTATGTCCCTCAACGGTAAATAGACCTAACTGTTGGTATTCATTTCAAATACATGTTTACTTATGCCTTTATGATATACACGTACATCAAAGATATCAGGTGAAAGTAATTTTTGCATCAAATAATTTCATTTTTAGCACATACATTATGACAACGCATGTAAAAAAATGTAAGATATGCTTTGTGATAATCGTATTCGTCATTTATCTACGGCAATTGAGATTCAATCTGTGTACAGAGCTTTGCATTAATTCCTCGTTAAAATCTCAGTTCTCAATTGGCTTTCTTATATGGTGCAATGACCAGGGTAAACCCGGAACCATGCTCTTAATTAAGACAAGAGAGCTTTATTTTGCATCGTAATTGATGCCACTTCATAATTGCGATTGCATTTTTAATGTTTCATTTGCTCAACGAGGCATGAAATTTGCCGTGCAGAAACTACTAAGTCTTTTCGTTTTCTGCCTAATCGAAATAATAAGCCCATAAGCGGACCACCTTGTGCAGGGATTAAGGACAATGTATCCAAACGCCATAGTGGATTTTTGGAATCATAGGAAACTCGACATTCGCAAATGACTAGTAGTAAATCGGATAAGTGCGAAGCTTCGTAATCAAATCCTGAGATTACCCTTCCAGTGACACGGGGCCAATGGGCATTTGAATCATTAATTGCCTTACACAGTACCAAGGATTCATGCTAAACGGATTTAAGGAATGTTCTACTCAAATACCAAAACAAGTAATGACAAATCATTGAACAATGGGGAATGTACAAACTGTACTCTGGGATTAAGAAATGGACTTCCAGACGGAAGTGTGCTACAAAGGGAGCGCGTATTGAGCACTTGCAGTGGGTGTTCAATAAACTTGGAAAATTGCTTTTTTATCCCACATAATGTGACAACTTTAGTAATGTAATATTCTTTTGTGTACACCCTGTATATGCCGCCAAACATTAACTCGCGGTAAATCACGATTAGCTAATAAATGAAAGAAGCTTGCCGATACCAAACTGACGCCACCAGGTCAAAATCGATATAATTTCTTTCAAATATAGCTAATTTCCAACCAGTAGGTGCAATCAGGGAGCACTCAATCAATCAGACATCAGTCGCCAAACAGTTTTACATACATAACAAGTTTCCAGAAAGCACAATTCTGCCTCTGGTGTTAACATCTGTATACAACGGGTATTTTGCTCCAGGAGTTCGAAAGCTCCACAAGAGCACATGTGTGGAGACGGTAGGAACTGCTCAAATGTAACAGGATTCCTTGATTATAATCGGGGACCTTGCAATTTTCTGCGGCGTTATTTGTATGTGCTGACAGAGCATGTACTAAGCATAACGGCCTGGGAAGCAACAGAAACTGCGCTAAAGTTAAACATTGGCGCCATAAAACGCCTCTTCCACGATGACAAACACGCGCTCACCAGGGTAAACAATTATTTATGAACATTTTATAGCTACAGCAAAACGTTTGGCCTACTATCCGTAACGGCTTCGATCATCGCAATTCTGCATTGAAAAGCTCGTGGAGAGTCGAGATGAAAGAAGCGGGACACGCCATCCAAAAATATTCAGATGATACTAAGCTAAATTCTCAAGATGCTAATAAAGTTTTTATTTGAAAACGAACACTAGAAGGCGTGTTGTTGTTTTTCGTTAGCAGGCCAGCTACATCATCTAAAAAACGGACTTTTGGACTGCCCGACCCTATGATTTGGAAAACTTGAAGCCTTGTCAAAGGTGAACATTTTTT
The DNA here is from genome assembly GCA_034700785.1 of Rossiulus vilnensis. Taxonomy (NCBI): domain Eukaryota; kingdom Metazoa; phylum Arthropoda; class Diplopoda; order Julida; family Julidae; genus Rossiulus; species Rossiulus vilnensis. Next base: position 4,776 of record JAQIXS010004420.1, read on the forward strand.
TAAAAATACGTTATGAACTATAGATTTTAATACAATTTTCTAGAAAAACGTATATAGATAATGATAATAAAAGAACCCCGCAGGCGATATTCATTGAAAGCGGGCCCAGAATTTAACGCGATTTTTCTGGATTTTAACTTCATTTTATAAAGATAACAACGAAGGCATTGTCTTAGTAAACACAGACCACAAAAAATGAAAATCCGGAGCTTGGCATACTGAATGCAAACATTCTAAAGAGCACATAGCACCCAGACATTTAGTAGATTATTCCGAAATATAAAGACGACTATTTTGAAAGAAAAAAAATTGGTTGAAACGTTACAAGTAAGTATTCATATACATGTATTTGTGGTGTACTGCAACAAATTAACCCACCTTTCTTCTCTTGAATCGGCATATTTTTTACTTAAATATGACAAAACCAACGCCCGAATCTTCCTGAATTTCATTAGAATTCTGGAAACATTCTCGAACTAGTGTGTGAATAATGGCAAAATAGAAAAACGAGCATAAAGCTCGATTGCTGCCGTCCACATCATTATAAATTAAATATGAGCACATCCATTATTACTGGATTTCCGCATCCAACAAACTATAGCGGTTTTCCAGAATGTTCTTCGCATCCGCTTGCAATCGCCCTATATCAACAGTTACGTTTTCATACGGGCAAACCTTTCAGTTTCTCTCCGCAGCCCCCGCAATATTGGGAACCCCCAGAACCTCAGCCCCACGAAAACGATAGACCACGAACAACGACCGACAATACATTAATCAACCCTCGTCAATTTCGCCGAAGAGATCGCCAAATTAGCCGGCTAAACAGCGGCAGGGTAGTTTTTTCGTCTATTTTCGGAAAATGAGTCCCCTAGCAATTTGGGCCCACACGAGCGGATAAACGTTGGCGTTTAATGATCCCCGACATATGTGGCGGAAGAAAACGTATAAAAGCGATTGAATTTCACACAAAAAATATGAGCAACAACGTATTAATTTCAATATATATGAAAATAGAGACTTCGCCCAAATGATTTCACAGCCAAAGCCAGAAAACACGAGGAAGTGTCTAACCTGGGCGAGGGCAATGACACCGGCAGAACTGACTTCCAGCATTCGTTTCGAGCAAATGTCGTCTTCGCACGTTGATTATTTAAGGAATAAAACATTCACTTTGGGCCATGGATTACACCGACAGATATTCCTTGAAGAGGAGCTGAGCATCAGGCCGAAAGTACTGTCGACGATAGTCCGATAGTCTAAACTTCAATTTTTTTAAAAAAAATTTAAGTGAGACAAACGTTACAACGCTATAAAATTAGTTTCTAGACTAGCAAAAATCCAGTCTGAGGAGATAATTTCGTCTGGAGGGCAATTTTTTATGCATGGATCCACTAGTGAGAAATTGTGATTATCGTGAGTGAAGCCTCACAAAATCACAAGCAAACAAAAAAAATCCGAAACCAGACGGTATAATATAAGCATTTCCCCGAGATTAATTTACCATTGCTATCACAAAACTACCAGCGAACAAAAATCGGAAACCAGACGGTCTAATTTAAGCACTGCACGCATCAAGGTTGCCAACGAGAACGGCATCTTGGATTTCTATCGAGTACGTTTCAAAAAAATAATTGCATGCACTGGCACACTGAGCTTTGATTAGCCTTTTATAGCATAAGCTTTGAAAAACGGATTTCCTGGGCATTTATTGAGAAGAATGTCCAATTTACCCATTAAAAGAGAAACGAAGCTGCGGGTCTCTGTTTGCAGCTACTGGCTGTATTTAAAAAGTTGAATTTATTTCAAAAACATCAGATGGAGAAAAAGTAAACAAATTCAGTTTTAGTAATTTAAATGATAAAAAAGCACATGCTAGTCAGTTCCCACAATTCCTGACTATTCCACGTTTTTGGACCAGCGTCCCTGACTTGTCAAAAATGTTAATAGAATAAAACGGAAACTACATGTATTGACCAGTCAGTGATTTTTAAAGTTGAAAACGTTAAATGCACTTTTCCCAATATGATTGCTTCCATGACATATCCTCGCTGACAGTAGGGAACTAAGTTGAACTGAATTAAACGTTCTCAACAAGAACATCTTTGTTGATTAAAATTTTCCTCTCTACTCGGGCATTTCCAAAAGCAAAAATTTTAATTATTTCACAACTGCCCACATATCGTTAAACAAAGCAAAACAAAGTGATCGTTGATGAAGGGATGAAAATTTCCCTGACTTTTCCAGGATGTTCCTACTTCCCTGACAATTCCACGCTGCCCAGGTTTTCCAGGTCAGTGGGTGCCCTGTGCTAGCATTACAAGACAACACATCAGGTAATGATTTAGTAACACCTTCCACCAATAGAGCCAACAATCATTACAAAACCATCTTTCAAGGTGTCGGAACCTGCGTTGAGAGTCTTTTGAATTTGGGGGCTTACCCGATCAATACTAGGTGGCATTATCCTCTGAGAATGACATTACTAATGCTCGCATAAGGTCAACTGAAACGCTAATAGTCTGAAAAGCAGACCTTACACAATTATTACTGCATGGCATCGCTAATGACATTACCAACTATCATTACTCCTTCATTACCGTATTCGTCAGCCTCACAGGACCACGTTAATCCACATCCTCACTGGCAAACCTTCCATTTCACTTCATCTTACACGACCATCAGTAATGCCATTCTCAGAAGGTAATGGCATTAGTAATGATGGTGTAACGTCTGCTTAACGACGTGAATGGTGTACGGCTGACAAGCAATGATTGTTGGTAACGCCACGCAGCGAAGCGACGACTGGGCTTCCAGCTCCATCAAAGTTCGGTCAGGAGGACAGGCGTAAAGCGAATTTAACCGAGGAGTGCATTTACGAAGCCGGAAAGAGAAGAAGAAAAAAACCAAGTTGGAAATCGATTTTGAAGCGCGTGGAATGATCTCCCAGACAGGAAAAAGACTGCGTGTGTGACCGAGTTCTTCGCCGGTTATGGATTCTTGCTCGGGTCGAGATTTCGCTTCCGAACGAGGAAATGAAATCCCGGTGGCGAAGAACAAAGGCGCCAGGCAAAACAAAACCCATTGCAGGAGGAACGTTCCTAATTGTGACCGGATTGCGAGCTCGGGCGGGGTTAATTGGTGGGCTTGCACGTGGTGGCCCCAGCCCGCCAGAGGCCAAAAGGTCAATCGGCAGCCGAGGGTTTGGCGACCTGACAGGCCCAAACGATGAAATTACAATCTACACGTTCGTTCCTGATTCCAGGGAGGCAGCTCGGACCTGTCAGCCCGCAAAGCCTCTGACGGATGCCTGACCTTTTGACCTCGCCTCGCTCCGCGGGATCTCACCTGGAACGATTAACGCAGCGAAGAAAAACGAAAAAAAAACAAAACTGAGCGTCGAATCATCGAGCCATATTCGGACCGGGCAGTGTGTTATGTAGGCTCATTACATTAAGTCTGAGCAAAACGTGCCCAAATGCCCAACGTGCAAAAACGTCTCCTGGCACATTTTTGCTTAAATTATTTATCAGGGATGCAAAATTTACTGCCCACTTCGTGGCATTGGTCATCCACTACGGCCTATCGTATTTCATTCAATTTGAACATGTTCCGTTAATTTATAAACGATTAAATAAACATGGAAAAAATCCAGCTGAGCGCCTCAAAAGATAGGCTTTCCCCTCGCAATTAAACATCTGAAGATGGGCATCAGAGGCACGTTTTTTTTTAATTCGTGTATTTCATTTTTATACAGGGTGTCCATGTTTTTACACAATTTTATTTATCTGATATTTCTCTAATTTCCAGGGCATGTTGCCTTAACCTTTCCTGACTATTGTTATTGATGAACGTATCTACTATGAAAGCTAATATACTACATTTGTAGCAGGTATATTATTAAACATCCAGTTGACTTACACGTACATGTACATAATGATTAAATCCGAGGATTTTTGTTAGCCAAAAAACCTCATTTCTTTCTTCACAAGTTCATGAACGCTCTTTAAACACCCAGAAGAAGAAGTCACGCCAACCTCTTTAAAATTCTCTGAAAACTGCTAAAACGTTTCTTGAATTTTCCGCTAAATTCCCTGCATTTCTAATTGCGTGGTCCCCCTGAAATTAGCAGGACATTCATATTTTGATATGATGTATGCAAAAATGTGTCAGCATTATTATCTTTTCCTGGATCAGCCTTAACAAGGTGCACGATGATTTATCCGTAAAGCATCATGCGAGTATTGTTTGCCATTGAACAGGGGCAGCACAGCACCATAAAATTTCCAGATCAAAATAAATTTGCAATAGACTGAATAATTCACGGACACTTATGCTAATTTTAGCATATTGAATAGTACGTGACGATTGCGTTGGATAACACTCGACATATTCAATTTCGGTCTCCACCTGCATTCCCAAATGGACATATAAATGCAATATCTCACGTACTGTCAGCATAAACTGCCAGTGAAATAACAGCCAGCTCTACTAATCTACGTAAATTTACAAATAGCATGAAAAGAAAGTTTCCTCAAATATTGGTGGGATTAACTGCGCCTTGTCTTGTTTGCTCAAGACGCAAACAACGTCTCTCTTGAATTTCATGCACTTTCTACCACTCTCTAATCTTCTAAGACATAAAGGTTTCATTGTACGTGACATTTCCGTAATTACACTTAACTACTGATCGATCCTTCGAGCGTTTATCGCAAATACTTTCTCTCTGAATTTAAATGAGTTCATAAACGTTAAGGATACTTAAGTAACCAATCCCAGCAGTCGCGCACAAAGTATTGATCTTCAGATCTAGTTTGGTTCGAATCTTGATCTTGTTATAAAAATGTGCATTCTCGAAAAAAAAAGGAGGTGGGAGTCAAAAACCGCCAATCTTATATATGTATATTCCATATATTCTTTTGTTTTTACTAATTAAAAACTCGTAAGAGTATATTTTCCTAATCAACATGCATTTTTATCTTCCAAACCTAGGTTTTTCAAATAACTTGCTTCTTCGGCTGCATTTCTATCTCATGCTCAGTACAATTGTACTTTTAAAGACTAAGGTATCTGTGATACAATAAAATTATGAATAAAAGAAAGACGCACACCTTTATATGGCAAAACCAGCAAAATCACTATTCAACATGCAGCCATTACTTACTCCAATTCGTGACAGAAGCTTATAATGAAACTTAAAATTAATTGCAAGTCGGTGTTTTTTTACGTTATTGAATCGATTCAAAACTTTCGTGGAAAAGGTAACATGGTTTATTCAACTTTACGTACTATGCAGTCACAACATTAGCGACTGTCCATAAATTACGTTGCGCTATTTGAGGGAATGTTTTACACATCCCACCCCCACGTAACGTTTTGAAACGAAACGTAAAGGTTGTGTAAGATGGTAAGCATTAACGTTTTTTTCAATGCTTGAAATAAATTCCAAATTACGCTATGTAAGACATTAATATACGTGCCAAAGTGTTACGTAACATTAAGAAAAACACCTCCTTACCCCCATGAAACTCTTTGTAACAAAACGTAAAGACCCACACCCCCTATAGCGTTACGTAATTTATGGACAACCCCTTAGCAGCTACTACGGCGAACAAGAATAAAACCAATTCAATCCATCGAACAACATGGATTCTTTGCAAAGGGGTTCTTTATAGGGCAAACAATCAAAAGATGTGGGGGAAAAACAAGCTATCTGATAGGGGAAGATATTGACGATTCCTCAGATTTCACCGTATTAAAAAAAAGGCCTTAGGTTCAACGGCCACGGATGGAACGGGTGCTCGTTGTTTTGATTTAATGGCAGCGCCATGCAGGGCCTATCGTACGTATCCGTTGCACCAACGCCCAATTTCCGAAATCGTGCATCGGGTAATTGTTTCATCGAATCCCATTACGCTGGCTTTTTTTTCTTGGGCTCCTTCGCATCTTGGATGCGCCGCCACCAAGCCGGCTGCCGATGACAGATAATTTATCGCTCGCCTCTACGACGATGATGCTTCCATTGTGCAACTTCGCCGCTAAATCACTCCCTCATTGTCTAAAAAGCAGGCAGTACGAATGGACACCAATTGGACGAAACAGGAGTGCCCTCCAATGTGCGCGTCAAAAAATCGAAGAGCAGAGGCACACTGCATGTATTCCAGAACGTCTTCGCAGCAATGGCTTGTATCGTTGTTGGACACCAACGGAAACTCCAATTTGAATTGGTCAGCGTGATCTCTTCACCACAACCGAGAAATTCGGCAATTTCGCAAATTCGGCAAATTCCACCCTTGACCCGCTATCACTGCGGCTGAAGTTCTATATCATCAAAACATGCATACATAAACACTGCATATCATAAAAATCTCATCAAATGTGCGTGTACGTGCTTACATCTGCTCATTGATACAGTTGTTTTCAGCGGATTCTATTCTGTTCTATATGGCACCCTACAGTCAGCTAATGCCATGTGATAAGGGAAGGGGCAGAAGGAGGTCAATATGTTGAACCCAAATTCTTCACGTAGCCTAAGTTAAATTACTAATTTAGAACAGTTAGTAGAACGGAAGGGTGGTTAGGAAGGGAATCGCGGCCGATTACTGACGTGCTATCCCAGACCTTAGTGGCCGATAAATTCTACACTGGGGAAATAAATTTGGCAATCCCAATAGGTAATTTAAGCGAAAATGTGCGAATAAACATTTATGATTAGTGGGCATTTTTTTGCTCAGCTTGCATAATCAAAATCTCAAAACGTGTAACTATCGCTTGAGACAGTTAAGGCGTTGCAACATGCTTAAACTGGAATGAATGATGATAATGATGGTGCAAATATTTCCCTTAGGAGGTATTGCAATATTGATATCATATTCATTGGATATGAACAATACAATCTACATGAGAAGTTCACACCCATAACTTAGCAGTAACGCTTCAAACTTTGCATTCTGCACCCAGGTAAGAGGCTTACAAAGTGTTTTTCTTGCCAGCGCTGTTATTTTTCAATATTTGTTAGGTCTTACGAATCCACGGCTTGTGATTAACGTCATCCATTACCGCACAATGTGGAAGTGTTCTTAAGTGATCGATGGGGTAGTGAGAGACCCATACATCATCTCCCTTCATCGCTGATGGAAGTTCTGATTACTAGGACTAATTATCCAACTGGACACGACTTTCATGAGCCCGACCCAAAAGGATGCCCACCATACAAAAATTTTACACATTTTTCCTTTAAGTACATAAAAGTACTATATTTGCTAAAGTTAGTTGTTCTCGAGCAAACTGACTGCCCACTAAGGTCTTCAGTTATTTTTTATCATTTGAAAATTCCCCATTATTTATAAACAAAATATACTTGAGAAAAAACTATGCGACCTCCGCAAACGGAGTTTTCCTTTCAATAAAACCTTCAAAGATGGGCTTCGGAGGTTGCATAACTTTTTCTAAAGCCTATTTCCTTTTTTTGTAAATATATCGGCTCAACCCCTATAGTATAGGGGTTCCCAAACTTTTTTGATCATGACCCTAATTTAAAATTACAAAAGCCTTCGCGATCCTAAATTTTTTTTCCCTCAAAATGTACAAAATAGTCTATAAAAAAGATTTTTTCAGTAAAAAAATGTAGCAATTCAAATTCAAGTCGTTTATTCAAGAATTTACGTATAAAAAGTACAGTTAAAGTAAAACAGAAATTGAAAATTGAAAGATTTATTAAATCGTATAACCACCAGAGTTATAAATTCTATAATCACGGAAACAGGCCGTGACCCTAAAAAATCAGCCCGCGACCCCGACTTTGGGAACGCCTGCCCTATATCTTTAACCCTAGTTGACAACCAATTCTACACGGAAAAAAATAAATTTAGCAACAATAAGCATAAAATGTGTATTTGTTTGTATGTTGAGCAACTTTATGGGACTGAAAGAACCATAACTTGGGCGTCCATGAAGCTTCTTCAGCCACATGTCCCAATTTCTATTATTTCTTTTCTATCTTTGTTTGCAGTTGAAATCCAACTCGAAATCAGCTGCCTTCGGTTTCCCTCAACTAATTTCTGTTTCACAGCGCATTCCCCGGTCAACAGTGGCAGCGTAATAAATCCGTATGCGATTGCATCAAGAGCTGCCTCTTTCGTGAGCCGTTGTTAAACATGTGAGGGGTGGCTTCTGCACACCCAGCGTGCTAAGCCACGAACAAATCGTGAAACAACAAAAGGGAAAGGACCGCTTTTGATCCTAACTGATTTTTTCCCCCCGCCACCCCATCCTCCGCGGCTAATAAATGAACCAGGAAGTAGGCGATTGATTCCCATCATCATCTCCATCTTCGCCAGGTTTTTGCGCTCTCCAGGGACAAACCAAACACGTACTTAAGGCGTTTTCCATTATCCTCTGAGAAAACAGGCCAACCACCCTATCCGTTATCCCGAGCCCGAAAGCCCCGCGTGGAGGTGAGACCCAGCCGGAACAGGAAGTCGGTCTAACCACGCCGAAGAACCGCATCCCATTTGGCCAAGAGCCAGCGGAAGGAACATCATCACGTTATTAGATAATTGATTGGGAAGAGGGTGGAGGCAATAAGATGCCGGGAGGTACAAGAACGCGATGGAAATCTGGACTGAAATTAGCGACAGCGTTTTGGTAAAGCACGGTGCCACCGCGGCTCACGTCACTTCCGGTGATCATGCTTGGAACGTGCTCGGGTGGTGGTACCAAATCTCACAGAAACGTGGCAATGCGTCTCGTGATAAGACAAGAATGTGCCTTTGCAATTTGCAATTCGTATTGAAATTTCCACAATTGGTTTATGTGGAACCAATTTCCAGGAATCTCCACAAAACCTGATAACCTTTGATTATTAATTATTTAAGTGATAGTCCACTTTTACAACCGTCTTCATCAAGGATCTTCGGATTGTTCAGAGCAATAAAGTACGACGCTTAAAAGAGTTATCCAAAAACCTATTTTCCTTAGAAAGGTGCTTAATATTCTTAACCATACACAAAACCTGAACAAATGTTGTAGAAAACATGTCTTTTTAAAGCCCATGGATAGCAAGTTGATGTCAAATTGACATTTTTAATATTGGTAGAAAACGATTGTTACAAAGAACGGCGGCATTGCCGCACTTTCAGTTTTTCATTTTAATGCAATTTTAATCATTGTATAATTTTATCGAAAGGACGGAATCGTTAAAAATAACGCAGGTGGTATACACAATTGGTCATTAAGCAATTTCAAAATAGCCGTATTGATATTGTTTTAATTAGTGAGGTTTTTGGTCCGATTACGATGCCGGATTTACGACTTGAGATTCTGGATTGGAAACAGCATGATTTAAAATTCGATTATCGTGGGGTTTCATTTGTTCCGTAATGATATTTTGGAAGATTGTTGAAATTCTATTTGTATTTAATGGAAAATTACTGACTCTTGTTTCGTGGAGTTGGTTCGTTAATTGCTATAACGTTTGAAGTAGATGGGCGTTCATGATTGAATCTGAGAGCTCGGAATAGATGTTTTTCAGGTAAAGATTTTTGCATGTACCAGAATATTATGCGATTTTTTTCCATTATAGCACTATTAGGATTAATAAATTGATTTGGTAGGAAAGTGTGTGACAGTGGATGCTGAATTCCAATTGTCATACGCGTTGAGATATTGAAAAAAAATTCTCCAATATGCATTCCTACATCAATGGTACGTGGCTTTGGGACGATATAGGAGTTGTCTATTTCAAGGATCTTCGGATTGTTGAGGTATGCGTTTGGTTGAATGTAATGCGGCGAGCATCAAGAGGCGTTTTCGATGTTTAAACTCTGAATACACTCTTTATGTTGTTGTGTTTCTTTCTGACTAGTTTGAACTACGAATACCGTTAGACAGATTTTGCACTGAACTCTGTGCAGAACTTTCCTTCGCTGTTAACATACCAAACAAACTTTTTAAACGGAACAAACATTTTATAGATACATTTAAATATTTGTGCAAGCTTTATTAGAACATTGTTCAGTTTACGTCTGAATTAATATCCATGTCATTCAAGTCGCATTACAGCAAAAAAAAGCACACGAAGACCATTTTTTACATCGTTGAATTCGTAACTTATTAAAGCATGAATTGGAAACCAATTGCAACACAGTTGCTTGATATGTAGAACAAGGTTTCGTTTTACCATGTAGTGAACTACTCATCGATCATGTTTTCTTCGACTTTATTAATTGATTTGCTCCCATTAGTTATTTTTTGTATATTGGCCTGAATCACGTTAAACTAGGCGCATAGTTAAAACGTTTGCCAGGAAGATTCCAGTCATAAATTTAAACACGAAACACTCTCCCAACCTTTTAATAATGATAATAGCCAGCCACTGACGAGCAAAAAATGGCGCAATAATGCCCGACGTAT
>JAQIXS010004421.1:0-15182 GCA_034700785.1 Rossiulus vilnensis
TTTCCATTCTTAGTCATGTATGCAGTCATATATGGCAATATATCGGGTTATATACATGTATACCATAACTAGCCATGTATGAGAAATATATGGTCATGCTAAACGTTCTACATGTACATGTATTTGGACGATGTCTATACATGGCCAAATACATGTACATGTAGAACGTTTAGCATGACCATATATTTCTCATGCATGGCTAGTTATGGTATACATGTATATAACACGATATATTGCCATATTCAACTCTTTCACTCGGAATATGGGTAAATAAATTGACAGAAACGTAATTTTGGAATGGATCCAAGGACCACAAACTGATGCTATAATCCCCTAATATGTGGGATCTTGAATCAATACTAAATGACGTGGAATTTCAATAAAAAACGTCCCATGTCTACTTAACATTACGTCAATCTTACTTACACGCACATGCCGTCAATTTTAGGTCAAAAGTATTTTGAGCTCATACCGTAATGAATACAAACATTTTGAGACGTTGTTGTTAATTTTTTAAAAGAATTGACAAATTTCATTGCACGGCTTATTTGGAAACTACCTAGCCCAAGACAAATGCATATACAAATACTTATCTAATCCATGCACGTCCAATTTTTTTAAAATTCCATTTCCCCTTCGGCCTCAGATGTACTTCGTGTAAGGATCCTTACGAAGTCACAGTGATTTCTTGCCTTTGGGTAACAGTTGAGGAGTGTGGGTTTACCCATAAAATTGAGGGAATTTATGACCGTGATGTCGAGAAAAGTCCAGAAACGAATTGGAGGATATATATGGCGACACGCCACTGCCTCCCTCTTTTGCTCTTGTCTAAGCTGGGCGATTTAACGATAGTGTTTATACGAACAGTAGAATAGCACACTGTTACGCAATAACGCTAGTATGTTAGGACTAACTAAGCGGAAGTGAAATTTAAAGCATCAGAACCTTGTTCATTTTAAAAATGCTAAATACGTTAGCTTTGTCATTGGGATTAATTTATAGCCACTTTATTCTGGTAAAAAAATATTCTGGTTTTAATCACATTACATTTGTTTCAACATGCTAAAATACTGTCGGTGTCTGCTTTAGCACAAATGTTATTTTAGAGATTGGCAGCTTGACCCCAAAAAGGGAACAAACCAAATGATATTCTGTTTTAATCCGTCTCTTTAATGCACACTTTCTTACAGTACCACAAAGTTAGCAGTGATTGCCTACCTTTGTGTTTACAATGGGGCAAACATCAGGTAACCAACCTTGAAACTTGCATTTTCGTGTAAGCAGTTATATATGCTTTTCATTCAACACGTACTTGTATTTTTCTTTCAAAAATGATTAATGGACCAAATTACGCATAGTAATCTTATTGTAAAGTTGGGTAAAACGCAGTTATGCATGTACATCTGCAAGAGCGCTATGTCTGTTCAGGAAATGGTTCATTAGTTGTTTAATTTCTTCTTAATCCTTTTTATGGCGATTATCGTCTTTAATTAAGACTGTGCGAAAAGTGCTTGTTTCAATTATTTTTAATTCAATTTAATTCAGATTTGATCGCCCAGTATGGTCTCAGTCATTTTTATAATTTGAAAATGTTCCGTATATGTATAAAAAAATTAAAATTTTAAGTTTATGTAATTACTTTGTGTAAATTAACGGGGCTTTTGCAAACTATAAAAAATTACACAGACCCTGTCAGATCACAGAAAAACTAAATTTAAGAATTAAAATGCGAAAATATTTAAATTCAAAATAAGTATTCCTTTGCATGGTGGACGTCGTAAGAGCTCACCTAAAACACCGCATTTAATTTAACTGTATTTTCGTTTAGAGTGCTTATTTAATCAGGATAACCCCGTTGGAAGTTGCCGTAAAGAAAAGGTCTCCATTGAAACCAGCTACAGAAAAAAATTGATACAGGGGGAGGAGGAGAAGAATGGAATACACATCATAATGTTACTGGAAATTCCAATTTTTAAAAATAAACCACAACCTTTCGTTAACAATGAAATCAATTCGTTGGTGTTTCCCCCCACTCCCCATATCCCCCCATGTCCTCCACGGATGATTAAACGAGGCTTTTAATACTCTCAGCGACTGCCTATCAGGATGGTTTACCTCCTCAAATGAATGCATACGATCTCACGCACGTTGACCCCGCCATGATGAATCGTTCTCCAATAGCTATTTAAGAAGAACGCTCGCTTTTTATGAAAATCATTTCAATAAATTTTCCTCCCATTGTAGGCCCGGGGACTAAGGAGGGGTGGGAAGGGGCTTGTTTCATAGCCCCAGAAATCGAAGTCTTCCTCCCTGCCTTTCATCTCCTCACTCGATGCAAATCAAACGAGATTCGTGGATGTCAAGAAACGATGCTCGTTTCGCCGTTTCACTTAGCCACATCCTCGAACGAACACGTTTTAAACGCCAACCGAACATGTTGATGCGTCTGCTTGGGTAACTATCGATTGCGTTTGCTCCATACATCATACGCCCTGTTGCAAAAAAAAGAAGATAGAAGTGAATGGAAACAGGCTTTTTTGCACCGATCAGTCTATCTGGTCTAGTTTTTCATTTCTGCTTCTTGACCAATGATTCCTCGTGAATGTGAATTCAGCTGATACCTTCAGAATAATTCAATAAGAATTCGGCTTATTTGGTGCAATAAATGAAGTTGGTCAAGCCATAATGTAGACGGTGTCAGTAAATCAACTTTTCAGGAGAGGGAAAAGCGATTTGTTTCGTGAAAAATATAAATAGCACTTATTTGATTTCGTTCAAACAACAATGTGTTTTGTCAAACGTTGTACGCCATTGACTTTAATTACGAAAACAGAAACAGCACTTAGTGAAACAATTGGTTTTGCCCCGAAATTTGTCCAAACGTTGTTAAGTGCCACGAGTTGTGTAAGCAAAACGTTGCATGTACCACACGTATTGCACCTCCAATAAAAGTTCAAAACACCCTCTTCACTTGTGGCAAGTAGGTGAGCTGCGCATTGGTGTCATTTACACGTATTCCTTCATTTTGACGTCTAGGTTTTAAAAACTCGCTTCTGAAACATGTTTTTCGGAAAGCTGATATTGGTTCCATGGACGCAACGTTAAATAACCTTAATCTTATCCATCTTACCGAGGTTTGCTTTCAGGGCTGTGCAAAGGATTTGAAAATAGGGAAAGGCTAGAAGAGGAAATAATCGAAACTCCTACAATTTCAGACGGTTTCTATGGTCATTTTCGTATTATTTTTCAATAGGGAGGAGGAGTTTCACCCCCAAACCCCCTACTTCTTCTTGAACATGGCGCCCTGTTTGCTTTTGTGATATTTATCACTTTTCAATTGAATATCTGCAGTTTTTAGGGCTCAGATGTTTTTCTGCACTTTCCATCCGATCAAGTAATAGTCAGGTATTGATCAGTACAAACAGATGTTTCACAATAGCATTACATTGTTGTCGTGGCTCAGTCAATTTTTTCTGCAGTGGGTCTAGAAGTGTACCAAATGCTTTATCAAGGAATGGATTCTACAAAGCTGAAAAGACGTATTTTGGGTGGAGGGGGAGGGCAAGCACTTACATCGTTATGGTTTGGCACCCTTGGAGTAAAGAGAAGACATTAATTTTTACGCGGCCGGTTTCGCAAAGTTTCGCCCACGCAGCATTTCGACCTCTGAACGTTTCAAGGGCGAGGTTCAAGTGCGCGAACGGTCGATGCCGAGGAAATCCCTCTCTCAGAGCTTCGGGTGGGTTTCTGCGATAATTGCATTTTAGTATTTTGTTGATTGTTCTCCGAGATAACTGCGACATTGTTTTATCTTTCCGATAAAACGGGCTTTTATTATTATTATTCTAATGGCGTTAGGCCTGGGTCCCCTCGCAGCGGCAAGGGGAGGACCTGGATCCAATTCCCTTAACGAGAGATCTCTCGACGATCGTAAAACGGAAATGGTGGTCTGCTTCTTTTCGGCATCTGATCGAAGGCCGAAAAAGGTCCGTGTTGGCAGGCTATTGATGACATAAATAAGCTCGTTTGCAGGATGCGCACATTGAATTGACGGACAAATCCGTGACATCAGATCTTACATGCAGGGATCGTCCATCTAATATTTGAGGTCGATGCTGAATTGACTTAAAATCAGTGGGTTTGGCCGCCCCACGAAGTTAGCTTGCCATACAGGCTAACGCACTACGTGAAGCGGGCCGCTTTTGCGGGTCCCTTATGTCTGCTCAATTCAATTCATTTCAACTCAGTACCTTACTGTCAGCAAAGATATGCCATGTATTAGAGGGTTATAATACATCAACTCATTTTAATCATTCTTTTATTGTTCTACTTGATGGTCATCATCATTTTTGTCGAACTATGTTAGCTTAAGTATCCTAAAATTTGGAAGAGAATTTCAACGTCTGATCGCATGTATAAAAAAGAGCAATAGTATGGATTCGAACGAGCTTGGATTTCCATAAGTGGATTGGTCTTGAATGTAAGGTTTTATCATCTCGGTGGTGCCGTTTAAAGACGTTTTTCATCAAACTAGTATTTCCAGGCAAAGAATGTTTTTCAAAAAGTCATGTACTCCATCTTGGCCATAGCTAGTCACGCTGACCACTGGCTTTTGCCGCTTGAATAAAGTTATGTTTCACTGTTCACGGCGATATCCTGTCTTGCACTTACCTGTTCCTTCTGATCGTTGACTTTTGGAAATTGCCTCATTTTGAGTTTGACACGGAATTCATGACGCCATCTTGGCTTGATCAATAACTTTGTATTACTCGTGAAGCTTCTATTAGGCAAGTGAGTTTTGGGAATGATCCTTACTTAACAGCCTGGAACGTTTCTAGTCACGTTGGCTACTAGCTTAGAACTGCGAGCAATTCTGACTTTCTGTATGACTTCCGGGTGAACAACACGGAAGCCAAGGGCATCATTTATCTCCTCGCTAATAGTCTGTAATTGTGTTTTCAGCAACCCTGTCAACGCCACGCTTTTTCTGTCTAATTATCTCCTAGAAGTTTTTCTTTCATTTCTTTAAATGCCTGTCAGAGACAGTGTGATTTTCTTTTAAAAAAGAAAAATGTGAAGCAATTCTGTTAGGTAAATATTACCACTTGCATGCATGCATTTTAAGCGAGCTGATCGCAATTAATTCCCAATAATTCGAATTTATAATAATTTCTCTGTTGTAAACGTGTTGGATACCGTTTATTGAAATGCAAATATCTCCACTGCCTACGCATGTGGGATAGCGGGATGATTGAAATACTAGAAAGAAAAATCTATTTATCATTCTAATGCGATTAAGCTGAAATTATCTTCCTTTCAACATTAAATTAAAGTCAAGTATTCAGGTCACAAATGTAAAAAGGGCATTGTTGGCCTCATCAATGCTAGGACATGAATAAGCATATGACGTCTGCATGGAAACACTGTAAGTTCTGATTTTATTTAGCAAAAGTATAGTTTTAGATCGGGTGGCTTGTCATTAAATTGCAACACTGCAGTCATTCTAAAATAGATAAGCGGTCGAAAGATAGAGAAAATTAATTTTTTCTTGAGAAGATGTAGTTCAACTTGCGAAAGTGTCGATGTGTTTTACTTTCCTAAATTTATCCATTTAGTATAAAGTATACGTATATCAGGCTTAATGAAAGTCTTATACTTAAGACGGATGTCTGTGTCATTGAGAGAAACGCAGGCGGTAAAATACTGTATAGTTTCATTATTTTTGACATGCTGGGAATCACAACGATGGTGAGCGGACTGTTGTGCGAGCATTGTCTCAGAGTATTGATTGGAAAAACGTCGCTTTGGTTTTGTAAAATTCTGTCATACACCATTAGGCCTAATTGCTTTACACGAAATTGCCAGCGCAAACTTCGATTTTAGCTTTCATTTTTGATTTCATGCCATGTTCATAAAAATACGACTGATAAAAGTAAAAGTAATGGGATCTCACACTTGAAAGATTTGCAATTTTGCCATTAAGATTGTTTTGGAATGGCTTACGAGCCATTGATACACAGTACATATATTGTACATATATATCTAAACAAACAATATTTTATGAGTGATATTAATTAAAATCGTCGATATCGTAACTAAACCTTGTTGTAATCGCCATTAACGTCTGTTGGGTAAACTGGTTATTATGTTTATTTTGGTTATTTTACGAAGCGTGCATGCTTTGTGGCAGTTGACATTATGCGTGACATACATGTTTTGACATTTTATATCGCATAAGTAGCCAACCCCTTGACCGGACATTCTTATGAAATATTAAAGAGTTGTGCAGTAGTATCACAATTCGCTGGAATATTTTCTTAGTTGAACACATTATAATGTATATCGAGTGATACCATCTGATACCTTTGTAAATCAGACTCATGCTGTGTTTGCTTTAGCATAATATACTGTCTATGATAAATCTACGTGCGCATAATTTAAGGATAACAACGACATTGTTTTCATATTAAGCTTAGATATTGAATTACAGAGGCAGGAGTTGAGTTGGAGTAGATCAAATTTCGCCATGCGATAATTGCATCATAGCAAAACATGAGCTAATTGTATTTAGCTAATAATTAAATCTAAGCGCTTCAAGCGGTCATAAATCATATGCAGTATACACAACACTGATATTTCCAACCGTATTATCGATTCCCACGAAGTCTTGTTAAATCGAAATACCCTTTATTTTGTAATTAGGCTCGAAAGTATAATTATAAGCTAAATGATTAATTCCGTTGGTGTACATATTTTAAACAAATATGTTATGATACAACATGAATAATCTTAGTTATTACGCAAATATTAACTTGTTTGGTACCATACAGTATACTGTGCATTTTGTAATTTTTTAACCAAATTTTGAAATTTGCGTTCGCTTTTCCAAACAAGTCTAATATTAAAAGGGCGAAGAGCTTTTCCTTTGTTTGGGCAGTAAACTTTCCTTAAAGTTATTATTTTGATAGTGACTCAAGAAAAATGTTCTGGTCGAATTTTTGTGGCACCGAAAGCATTAATTAGCGAACCCATATTAAAGTCGTTATTTCTTCTTCTTTTTTTGCATTTTTTCGCGTAGAACGCAACGTATGCGTAAAACTTTAGTTTGGATAATGTTCTAAGGGATAGTGCGGTGTTTCCTTTGTTAACCAATTTGCACAGTTCGCCACTGATGAACCAGTTTCATTTGTCTAATTGATATTTCGGCGTAATTGCTAGTCGGCTGAAATTTCCTTTTAATTTGTCCCTGGTTGCCGCCATTTGCGCAAAATGAATTTCCTTTGTCATTCAGTGGGTGATAAAGTCAAATAATACCTCCAGGAATTGTATTCAGACCACCTTTTCAGCAATTAATTATGCCCTGCGATAAAATAGAACCAGAACGAGGCTCCTATTCCAAAATATTCGTTGAATAGAAACCACATGCGTGCCTATACTGTATCTAATTATAATCAAATTTAGGCAGAGAGCGATAAAAAAGTTGTCCTGACAAATTAGTGAAATGTATTAAAAATGTGGATTTGGATTCAGCCCCTAAATTAACGTAAGTCATTTTAGGCATTATTTCAAACACTGGATTCAATAGCATCTACAATTGTAGACTTTTACTTCGTTAAAATATTGCCAGAAGCATGAATTATATTTAATTGTTGCAGGCAAGCATGAAAGAAATTAATTATACACGAGCAAAATCTTATTATCGAGAACTTGTGTTAATTTAAAGTAAGATGTTGTTAAGCGCAAATGCTGATCTTGTTTTCATCTTTTCGTTTCAATTATCTGCTCTCTAAAAATACAGCTTGCAGAGTTATGTTACATGGGGAAATTCAAAACCTCCGGTGTTAGAAAAGCAAAAGAAGGTATTGTTTACATTTTAAGCTATTAGTAAAAAGCATCGTAAAACATGAGAAAAAGAATCTTAAATCTGTAAACTATTATGATAATGGAAATGTTTTACGTAGCAAATAAATCGGAAAACAGGGCTTTACATTTTGTAGTTTTTGACTCAATTTATCATAAAAATGTCAAAGAAAATTTAAATCTGTTGCACAAAATAAAATATCACCTCCAGCGTTTTCTTATTGTAAGATTTGGAAGATTATGATATGGACTATTTGCAATGCCGTGACAGCAATTTAGGATAGAAACTCAAAGTAACCAACTAGTTTTGAGACCACGATTGTAGTTCTTAAATGCAAGACGAAATATACCCAAGGCAGTGTTTTCTACAGTCTAGAAAGGTTTCGTCTTGTTTTTCGGTTGAATAATAAATGGTAATGGAGCCATATTCAAATTTAAGTAGGAAGCCCTTTGCCAACATATTCTTGGCAGTATGCAATTTAAAGTTTTTAATGAGACTCGAAAAAGTGTGGCACGTCAAAATGCGGGATCCCTTTTTCTTTCATTGTTGAAAGTAAGGTTTTTGGATTTTTTTTGGGATTTGAATGCATGCATTCAAATTCTATTTCAGGGCCATTTCTAGGCCATGATTTGATTCTCCATTTATGGACGACTTATTTCTTTTTTCTTGAAGGTTTCTGTCAAATTTAATAAAAAAATCAATTTTTCTGCGCCGAATAAAGCCCTTTATTGAGTTTTGTGCTAGGTTTTTCATATCGTATGATTGTTTTTTTGGAACCAAACAGACAATTCTGCATAGATGGTCGTGAAATTGCGTAACATTTTTAAATGAGAAAAAGACTGCTGGCACAGGCTTATATGAAAAAAAAAAACGTAAAGCGAAACTTGCCCTATGATCCCACGTGTCCTTTTAGTCAAACTTGCGAGACTGCATGGTTTTTATGTTTTATTTTTTGGCTTTTTATATGATAAACAGAAGTTAAGTTGAATTGGCATTTAAATCGAATTCCCCTACCAGAAGCTATACAATAGGCCTTCAGCATTCGATTATGCTACGTAAAAATTCCTCAATGCAATTTTCCTATTTTTTAGTTAAAGGAAACGTAATGCTCTCCGCAGTCTTTAACGCTGAAGAAGCACAATTGATAGCGTAAAAATATAGTTGGCATTTATTTCTATGCTTTGCATAATATAAGATTAACTTATTTTTAAAAGTATGGGCATTTGAACAATAAGAATGTTGATGTATTGATAACCTTTTAATGGATAATATTTAACTAAAATTTTTCTATTACTTGCTTTAAGACTATTTTTAACATGTCTTTAGTGTTTTTCACTTCTAAACGCTGACGATAAAAATACTATTGAAGTCATTTCAAAAGTATCGTTTACATTGCTGCATTACACCATATGTATCAAAGACTAAAAGCATGCCTTATCTTAATAAAAAAAAACTCTGAATTATTTATAACCTCTTACAAGCTACTATTTCAATCCATTTTTGTAAAGACTCGCTTTCGGTTTTTGTAAAAATACTGGTGTTTTTATCACTTCTAAACGTTAAAAGATAAAACTGCAAAAAGTGCTATTTCAGATGACATATTTCATAAAGTATCATTTCGTTGTAAGTCTACATTAATATAGGCCTAACTAACACAAATCGTAATTTGTTCCTAATCACGTTAGAAATTTTTTGAAATTATCTTCAGTTTATGGAATACGACGAAGCGATTTATTTTTCCTCCTTGAATAAATCGTTAAACATTCTTTCCATTTTATTCCTCATGGGTTATAGATTAGATAATGCATGCTGTAAGATAAACTTACTGTATATTATGTCATAATTGTACATCGTACATAACTGTGGGTGGCTTTTTGTATGAAATTCTGGTTAATTGACATGTGGCGCCACCACTCAACGGCATCTAAACATTCAGGCTTACATTTTTTTAAACTATAACTCGCACGATACTACGTGTATATGACGTCAATTGGTAGCTCCCTATACATTTGTATAAAATATTAATATTTAGGCTCGAATGCGTTGCTAGCTATCATCCTCCAATTAATTCTGCCACTGGCGTCAATTGTGTTCATTGATTTTGCAATATGGAAAAGCTATCAAGTCGCAAATAGCTTACCCGTCAGCTGAATTTCTCCATCATTTGAACAACTTCCTATTTCGACTGCAGCTTTCATTAACCACCCATGCCCACATACCATATGAATGTATACCATAAAAGGTTAAACATTTATGAATGTACATGTATACATTGCAGCAAAATGACCTTACCTTGTTGCTCAGCGCTTTCTCTAAAATTGAATGTCATTTGCCGAGAGGCGCAAATAACCTTGAATTTATGCACCTGCTCCAATCGATGTGATTGATATAAGTGGGCGAACAAAATGATAATTTTGTAAGCCCTTAATCCGTCGCTACACATCAGGCCTTCTACCTAAAATCCGTGCGAACTTTAATCTTATTTTCAGGTTTAATTATAATCATGTTTGTAATAGAGGTTTTCATTCATAAGGCTCAGTAACTATTCTTCCGGTCCCACTGGATACAGATTCAATAATTGCATATTCAAGGTATTTTAATTAAATTATGAGCATAATGGTGTGCATTACATGGTGTAATGGTACTGAAATTCGATACTCTCATTGTCCTAATTCGGAAAAAGGATTGCACGATGATCATAGACAAGCTGGGATTTATGCATCATCGCTATGTTTATTCATATTTCACATTGTTAGTGTGCGGTATAGCATGCTGAATAAGTATCTTATTTTCAATTTCCTTAATTAAAGTTCGAAACTGCAGAAAGCTAAAAGCCAGTTTGTTAAAAAAAATTTCAAGGATGGCTGACCCTGAAGAGTGGCAATCACTGTTAACTATGGTGCTTCGTTGGTTTACCCCATTTGGTTGCAGACGCCTTCAATGATTGCATTTATCTTGATAATAAAATAGCAGAATTATGCTGTATATTAAGTGGCGAATTGCTCATAATATATACTGTATTACTAATGGATGACACAATGGTTAAGATTGAGCTGCTCACACTTGAAATCCCGCTTCCTTGTTTACCTAATGCGCTTATTGTTTTCTCTGCTATAAAAAACACTCAAAACAAAAGTAGCAAAACAATTTCTGTGAAACGGATGTCGGTATGGAACGACGGAAAAACTAGAAAGCAAGTAAGGAAACTCAGGAACATGACAGATATGTCAACAGGAAATACAAGGATCAAGCCCCTTTCATTTCTCTTTGATAAAAATGACGTCTAAATAATGCTTCCCATTTGTCCCATACAGCATCTGTTCCGGACGTATTTTCTGAAGAAAAAACGTTCGGAAAAAAAGATTTCTATTCTTTGTGAAGTTTGTGGAACATACTGAATGCTACAATATTTTCCCCAATGAGTTGTCACGGTTACTTATGCGAGGTTAAATGGTTACCCATTGATCATATTTCCTCTTCCCTTCACCCCGTTTTTTGCGTGGACATTAAGCATACGTGTGCTAAGCAAAACAGAACCCACTTAATAGATACTGACATGCTTAATACAATATCTATCATAACAAAAATGTATTTATTTATAAACCCAACAGTCAGATTAAGTATACCAAATGCAAAACGCAAATCGTTGCTTAATTATATCATTGACAGGAAGTGCGGATATTGTTTGAAAAGCCCACAAACATTTTTTGACGTAAAGAATACACCCCCTACTTGCCTGTCAAAACATGCTTTGTTCACGATTCCATAAAGACGCCTATTGCAAATGCGTGGTCTATTTCAACTTATTAAAAAAAGTAATATGGTGCATTTAATTAATATAAAGCAGCGCACTCTTTCCATTTCTAAATTTTGAAATTTTATCTTCAGCCAAATAAACTGAAGACCAACCATTGGTCAAAAACTAACATTGGACAGAAACTTCCGGATTTAATTTAATTTTATGCACCGTTCTTGTGACGCATCTCTCTGAATCATAGTTGGATTAATTGGGATTGGGATGCAATTGGATTAATTGCATGGATTAAATGCATTTAAACCAAGGTAGGCCTCTCACTTTCAGGCGCTTGAAAATGTCAAACCACCTCGGAAATACATGAAAACAGTTTAAAAGTTCAACTCATTCTGGAAGTTGAACCCTATTGTCATTTATTGGCGAACATTTAGGCTTTATGCAACTACCCAACTTTAAACCTACATATACCATGTTTTATTCATATTATTTAAAAACATCCTATTAAGTTTTGAAAAAAAATAACTAAACATGGAAAAAACCAGCATGGTTTCTAAAAAATGGAGTTTTTGTCTAACGAAACCTTCGAACAAATACTGGCTAAGATAATGAGGAGTCGTAGCAGGATATACACATTTACGTGGTGGGCATGGTATTGTATTGAGCTTTAAACTGATTTAGGGCTATTTTTCGATATCATTGCGTAGCAAAATGCATCTAGAGTAATGAGGAATTAAGGCTCAAGTATTTTATTCATGAGGGTTTTATGTGCACAATGTTCTAGGAAATCGTCGCGCAGTTTTTGCTTAAATTTCTTGGAAAACTCCCTCTTTAAGAACTGCGGAGTACAGAGTGTAATCCTGCGTAGCTTGGAGCTGATTTATGGAATGGATTTGTTCCACTTTAACGCTAGCCTGCTTAATACCATTGTTGATATCACGTAAGCACGGCAATTCGTGTAACGCTGTGCAGATAAACCTATGGAGATAATCGAGAGGTTCAATTAGGTTTGGGAGGATTGGTATCCACATCAGGACCATGCTTCACCTTTTAGCAATGTCCTGTTAGAATTTTTGAGTCATGGATCAAGTTAGTGAATCAAAAGAGGCGAAGACATCGCTCGATTGCACTTGAAGGCTTTGATAATTAGTCGGGGAATAATTGCGTTGATTTTTAACTCGATACATGTTGAATAGGCAAGTTTGTTTGAATCACTTCAAATGCATGTATATTTTGGACATTGTTCTAGTCACGACTACTGTGCTCTAATAAAGTTCTTAATACACCGCGCAGTGATATCCTAAAGTGCTATTGAATTTCGGTTTATTTGGTAAATAAGAATCCTATAAATGCACGCATGTCGCCGTTATCCTTTCAAAAAGCTTTGCAGGGCGTTTGTCCAGCAATATCTCACGTTTATTTATACTTACCAATTTTCAATGAGCCTATTTTTATAGGTAAATAAAATTTCTATCGGGCTCGGAAAACATGTATTCTTCCACTTTCTAAATGAAACTCTTCGCAGGGAAACCGTATAAAATAGTTTGACTGTTTAAATGGAAAAGTTTGCTGCAGGATTTTCTTCAAAACACATTTTTTGTAGCTTAAATGTTGTTCACTTAATTGCGTGCTTTTCAATATGAAGAATGCTTTGCTTATATACTACGTAGAAAATTGAAAATCGTTTCTATAACGTCATGTGTGATTTTAGCCAAAAGACTATCTTTTGGTTTTTTTTAATGTTGACGTATAGGCTGAAATAAGATTATCAGATATGTGGGCATTTTTAATTAGTGGTGAGTTAAATACTTGTGAAATAATTTTCTTTAATATTTAAATCGCGAATCACTTTAATGAAGCATTGATAATTAAACGAAAATGATCATGTTGGATAAATAGTTGAAATCCTTGGAAGTCCAAGGTAAATAATATAGTCGTTAATTGAAGCCAAACATTAATTTCTCGGTTTTACAGCCACATTTGAATAATAGTTTATCACTTCATACACAGTGCTAAGTTTTTAAAAACTATACTAGCAGTCACTAATCCCAATTCAGTGATACAAGTGTGATTACAGAACAAAAAACACATTCCCTAAATAACTTGTAACGTTTCTGAAATTATCTAGCGTAAGGGCTTTTATTTAAGAAGTAGCATTTTGTGTAAGACACAAGACAAGCCGATTCATGTATACTTTTCATGATACATACAGTACATGTTTTACTCTTACGTGTATACATGTTTCACTCTTATTAATTGAAATATTTACAAACAACGTAATAAACAGTGTAGATAAGCGTTCATAAATGCGGTTCACTTTTTAAACCAAAAAATAGAGCAAAATCGTGAGTTAGAACAGATGTTATTATGCTTGATCTGATTTATTTTATAATCTTTGTATTTCTGGCACTTGTACGGTGAGCGATGGTACTTGGATGTTATTTGGGCTGGTTTTTTATTAATTAAAATACCCAATAACGATGAAGAGGTTGTTTTGTAAATTTATTTTAATTTTACTCAAAATCGTATCAGGGAAAGTTGTGTTTGCCTTGTCCAACAACAGATAAGGTAAGCAGCCTCTTTGCCATCCTCGTTCCGCATGCAGGAGGGTAATAGCAAATTATTCATCGTTAAGAGGACTTGTTCACGTTCGGCTCAGGTCCCTTACGACCGATAACTAATCAGAATTTTAGCGTTTTTCAATGCCGTTGCTCAACTTCTAATGGGTTAGGCAAAGAAGTTTGGCCATCTGGAGCGCAGCGCGTCTGATTTCCCCAATGTTTGGCTTTGTAGTGGTAATTGCACCAAACAAAAGGCTCGTAACCTCAATAATGGTTTAGCCAAGCACAACATAACCACGAAATAACACGGGGCTGTTGAAACGTTCCCGATGACCCCAAACAAGGCGAAATTGGACCGACCGTTTGTTATCCAAGCAATATCGAGGAGCTTAATTAACTCGACTACGGATTGGATATCGCGCCCCCCTCCACTCCTTCTGTTTGCTCTTCATTATTAAGAGTCCCGGAATGAGCAGTGCTAACAACGATCAATTGGCACCGGGGAAACAATTTTATTAAAAACTCTGTTCTGGCTGCTCGTATCGCCGCTTATTATCACCAGCGTGGTAACCACAAACCAACACGATGCAATGTAAACCCGATGTTTAATTAGCTTGGTGGTGGTTTCTTGCAATGAACGACATGAAATATTATCTGCGTCAAGTGTACGCCACGCATTTCCAGTTACAGTACGCGTAGATTTTTAACGGAATCCAACACGGCGATGCGAGGTAAGATTTTTGAATTGTGGATTGCGACTAATACGGTTAATGAAACTCAGATAAGTACGGATTTAAAATGATCTCGTAATGGTTGGAGAGATGGTTAGCCGCGGGTTGCCATGGTGATCATCTTCAACATTGATTTTGCATCTAACTTAACACATTGTAGCCAGAATTGGTTTTAAGATCCATATGAGCGTCTCCTCCCTCTTTTTTGTCGCTAACTTTATACGTTCAAGCTTTTTGAGCAACGTACGACTTCCGGGGTGAGCTCCATCTTTTCTGTC
>JAQIXS010004422.1:0-15169 GCA_034700785.1 Rossiulus vilnensis
GCCACTCAAGCTCAGCGAATCTTCATGGAAACATGATGTTCACCATCACGTTTCACTTACAATCAACTTACAAAATGCGGGTTCTGACACGTTTTCCACGCGTGCTTTCATAACGACCGCTTAACCGACAGGTCAAAAATAGTTTGCCTGCAAGGAATTGGCACGTTTGCACGCACGTGTCATGGCAATCCAAATTTGAGCTTCTTTGACAAGTCACACAGGGCTAGTCGAAAAGCAATGTTTCAGAATGCGCACGCGTAATTCGAAACCTATTGGAGACGTGGCAGCGCATCAAGGCCAAGCAAGCAGGATGCCTCGAGGTCAACATCAACAACAAGTGGCGAATAACCATACAGGGATCATAGGCTAAACAAGCGAGGACACATTGGACACCATGTCTCCGGATTAAGCCCAGAGAAAGCACTCGAAAACCGGAAGTTGCCTGGATTATGCCCGTCTGTGAAACCATGTCATCGGAATCGTCAATTACTCTGAGAGGCATGAAATGATCTCTCAACTTGAGAGCTGCGTACTTTCAGTGGCCCGCAGGAGCAAGTCTCCGACAGCACTCTCCGTAGCGTGTCCATTTGCAAGTTTTAGTTCTGAAGAGATTACTAAATACTATCGCTCTCACCTTTCAAGTATCACCCAACATTAGAAGGATGCATTCGCAACATTATTCGGCGTATGAACCTACTCATAACCTGTTTGAGATCGACCGTTATTTATGAAACCTCGACGAAAGAACGGTACACAAAGCGCATCTATTTGCTCTCAATTCGTCACACATTCCCTTAGAAATTATTTGGATTTGAGCCCATCGCTCTGGAGATCAACCGGGACATCAGCCTCGAGTGAAGAAAATTAATGGTCTGACATATTTAATTATTCTTCGTGGATACCAGTCGCGGATCCTTTATGAACAACGGAACTAAGGAGTGCACAACACCTCTCCACGGTTCAAAGCGAGCGCAACCGCAATGGCCCATGTATCACATCATATTTTGACAAACGGATACAAATACGCATTATTTTTCAAACATTTGGAAAGTTTTGTCGTGCTGGGATTAGATACTGTTTAAATTCATGGGATTGATTAAACATAATCGCCCTTGTAATGAGCATCAATTTCAGTTTTCGAAATTCATCATTTATACAAGTAGTTGAATCAATTTCGCCACCAACCTTGAAATGTAGACAGAGAAGGAAATACCTGTACGGTGCTTTCCAGCTAGGGCCTTTCATTAATATTGTCAATGCGATATAACGGGATGTGACGCTACGGTGTCCAAAATTGAAACGCACATGACCGTATGATGCACGCAAAATGGCAATCTTCACAAACTATTGAAATGGGGGAAAATAAGAGAATGAATAAGCAAGAAATTCAAAAGAAAATATATAAAGTATTGAAGTGCTCATTTTTTTTAATTACATGTAGTGCTGAGGCAATTGCAATACCACAATTTCCATAAGTTACCCACTCCATAAATGAAGGCTGATTACCAACATTACCAATGGATTACCAACAGTCTCTCTCAAAAGTGGTCCCAACATGTTTGAACATCTTCTGTAATGATTATTGGCTTTACTTGCGTGAAATTGCTGGGATTACCAACAGTAATCCTGATCGGTAGTTTGTCATGTGATGCTGGTATGTGCTTTTATCAATAAGTTTCCTAGTTTAGTCTTAATTGAACATTTGTTGCATCTCAGTTTATTGTTTAATCAAACTCTTAAATAAAGTTCACTGTGAAATTTTTAATTTATCACTTTTTGTAATAAAATCAAATATTGTGGGTGTATCATGCAGGTCCATTATATGGGTCTTACTGGTAGGATGTAGGAACTTACATGTACATTAGGAATTCGCACGAACCCACAAATTCCGAATTACCACATTTGTGGAATTGTGGAACTTGCTTTCCTAGATAGTGTTACACAGATGTATGGTTACCAAGGGGCGTGTAATTATAGACACCCCGTATATCAGAGGTACACGTACACTGTACAGTAAGGAGTTGTGTGCTTCTCTGCAAAGCACTTATATAAGCAGAGTTTGCCCTCATTTAGGCGCCGTTGAAATCTTAATCCGTCATTGGCTTGCCCGTACAAATAATCAAAGATGACACTGACCTTCAATTTAACTCAGTAACATGTGGTAACATAATGAGCCGTATCATGTCATTCGTTAATGAATACCCAATGAAAGTTTAAAAAATTAAAATAATTTAACAGTTATACGACTAACACAAACTAATCGCATACAAGGTGTCCGATAGGTCAGTAACGAGCGGAAACGTATTTTTTCTGTTAAGGCCAACCCAAAGAGATGCTCACTATTAGTGTACATGTTAGCTGCAAATTCTTATTATTATTAATAAATATGCGTATTAGTTATTTAAAAGGGATCTTCATTTGGCTGCAACCTTCTCTGTACAATGAGGTTGCATAACGGGTTTGTTTTAATCAATAAAGGGGACATTTTGAAAATATAAAATATAGCTCATACCCCAGTCACCTAGCGGACAACTAACTCTATAACAAGTATATAACAAGTAAGGCGACTGAAATAGAAGATAAAATTTCTAGTTTAGCCTATTGCCAATTGAATGAATCATTTTTGATCTGATTGATATCAAGCACAGTGGGCATTTCTTTGTAGTCAGGCTTGTGGTGACAAATGTCATTGGAACTGAAAAGGTCCTTTCAGATTTTTCGGACACGCTGTCATTCCCTTCCGGTGGCCTCGCATGACGTCACGGGGACGAAAGTCGGGGCCCTGATATGGCCACGTCGGCTCGGACTTCCGGCTTGCGGGTCCAAAACGGAAGTGACGCCGCTCCCCTTTAAGGCCGCCCTGCGCCAACGGATGGATCATGGGATGCAAGAGGGGGCCTCGCTTATCTGCACCAACGATCTGCCAGTTATCTTTATTGATGCACCTCCAAGGTGTGTACTTATCGAAAGAGTCGAGGCAATTCTCCGGGGCGCCGTTGCATTTCAACCGCGTTGCATTTTTTATCGTGGCGCGGGCGTTTGGGGAAAATCGGAAATATGGCGGAGGGGGGGAAATGGCGAACGGCTAATGGGCCCATGGGGGATAGGGCAACAGTCGCAACTAGAGACAGGAACTGCGATGTCGAAACACTGAGCACATCGCATGCATGGCACTGTCGTGGACAGGTCAAGGCGCGTGGGGGAGGGTGGGGGGCAGTGCCTTCCAGGTAAATTATAAAAACAAACGACAAAGGCTTTTATCTGGCTATTGGCAAATCTGGCCGCTGCACACTACAGGGCGAGCGTAAAGTTGTCCATAGGATTTCATGTAAAATCGATGAGTTTTCAGTCTTGATGTTGAGTATCTTTAACGCGGGGTGTTACTCCCACATATTTGCTTTTAGTATTTGCTGCAATAGCGAAAAAAATTTCAGTTCCTCGTCTAGCATTGGTTGCCTATTAGGGTGCGACACTTTTTTTTGCATTTTAAATAATGTTAATTATAACGAATGAAGTAAATAAACTAGAAAGAACTGCTTCTGGAGGTCGCATAATTGTTTCTTTAAAATTTAAAAAAAAACATTTCATAAATAAACGAGACATTTCGAAATTATCAAACGTAACGGAAAACCTAGCGAGCAATACTGGACCATTGAGGAAAATAAATTTCGCAAATATAACTAGTAATTAAAGCAAAAATGTGCGAGTGTTTGTTTTTTTCAATGATGGGTATCATTTTGGGTCAGCCTTAATAAAGTCAATAATTTAAGAACAGGAACATTATTTAAAAGAGGACACTTACATTGGCCATTGCATTGTTTTCTAAAAAATGAAATTCGGAATTTTCACAAACACTCCATAGACTGTCGTAATTTGGACGTTCCCTCCGAGCTAATGCATTGGTGTTCATTTGAAAGCTGAGATCGACTGTAGCTTTCGATAGTTAAATGTGCAAGTGGGGACGGTACTGAGGATGCTATCGGAGAGTTGTTCCCGCGAGCCACTGAGAGTACGCAGTTCTCAAGTGGACAGCTCTCATCGCATTTACACTCTCACGATGCTAACCTGTTCAGCCTAGCTGAGAGTTCTTTTAGTAAAAAGAAGCGACAGGATTGGACGAACGAGCTCAGGATCAGCATAATAGGCACTGTGTAACACAGTCTGTGGTCCACATTTGAAAGTCTCATCGCAGTCAATGAGATATTGGCGCAATGTCTAGTCGCGCTAAGATTTCCTAGAACTTATCAGACCTTAAAAAATGACCAGCGAGGGTCGAACATGAAACAGCCTTCCATGGAAACGTTATCATTCAGAGTAGAAGCAGTGAAAAAAAAGAAATGCATTTTATTCAAATTGGACATCTCCCTGACATATTTTTGGCCAAAGCATACTCCAAAGGCCTATCTCAAGTAGTTTTCGAGACACCGGTCGTTTGGCGAGCGCCTGAACTAACCGTGATAAAATCTGCCGTTATATAATTGCGCCGCGACACATAATCGGCCGCTAGGGGCAGATAATCCCAACGCACCAAACCCCGGACGGGAAAACCCTTTCCGCATCGCCCTTACGGCCTCAATTTAATCGCGATTTAAATTTCCCTTCGAAATACGTTAAGGCCCTCACGATGCTATCGGCAACCTGCTGGGAAATGATCCGGATTAGTGTTAACCCGGATTACCGATATATACGGAGCCGCCATGCGATAAGAGCGCTCCTGGCGGCGTCACTACTATCAAGGTCAATATGGCCGTGAAGGTGGGTACGGGTTGACAAACATCAACCGATCAGTAAGTAACGATTACCCCAACAAACATATACGATACGTGAAAGAAACGTCTTTTGTTCTAGTTTATCCCTACTGCCAATTGTGAGCTAAAATGGTGCCCACCCACTATGGAACAAAAACTTAATCTTACATTTATGCTTCAAATACTCATTATAATTGTTAAATTTATTTTTACCCGTGTAGAATTGGTCGTCAACTAAGCTTTGAGCTATTTTTTATAATCTGTAAATGCCCCGTTTATTTATAATTAAAAACAATAAATTCAAAAACAGCCGTTATGTAACCGCCGTCGCATGCTGCATTGCAGGCGGAAGAAATTCAAAAACATTTACTTTTTTTATAAATAAATCCAGTGGAAGACCAATTCTATAATGTAGAAAATAAATTTTTCAACTATAATAACTATTTGAAGCAATAGTATGTGAGAAAATATTTTACATAGTGGACAACCCTTCAGGCCGGGCTTAAGATAATCTATAAAGATTATTTTATTTCACATTTAATGACCTGTTCAAGAAGCATAACAGGATCTCACGATTTTGAGTCAATTTCACTTCATACATTACGATCTGTTAAAAATAGTGTACCTCAATAATGACCTAAAATAAACTTCATTTAAATTAAATTTTGACATATATTATGCGAGTCCACCTTTTGATGGACGTCCTTTATGGTTAGCCCTTACTCCCCTTTGAAAAATGTCGGTTTTTCGACGAAGCTAAATCGTACGCGGATTACTTTCTTCCATGGAAATATAACCGTTATTAACAGCAGTTTCATTTTTTTTAAAATGAACTATCACTGAAAGGTAGTTATTAAGCGTGCAAATGGTGTGAATCTGCGACTTCTGTTAGACTGCCATTATTTTCATAGTGAATTTCATCGTAGAAATTAATATCTTTTTATGGACTTCCCAAATATCAATCGCCCAACTATAAGCTATAATACATTTCAATAACCGATGAATAACACATGGATACCATGTATATAATAAAGTTTAAAATGTATAGACTCAATTACGGTAGTATTCAAACAAATATTTCAATCGTTTCAACTTTCAAATCATTAATACCGGTTGAAACTTCAATAATTGATGCGTATGTTTGTGAGGTAATCGGGAAAATGTTTCAAACGTCCGAATAAGAACGTTTATTTGATGATATGCATTGGGCATAAAAGATCCAAAACATTATTGCATTGCTGAAAATGGTTCGGCTTGGTTCATCGATCATTCTGCATGTAATAACCAATGTTGCATTTTTTGGCACTTACTGTAGAACATTTTGCATTACAACTCTTGAATTTCCCCCACTTTCAGAAAACCTCACATGCCTATGAATTTCCCTATTGAAAGCGCTTTAGTTTTTAAATACAGGGTGAGAATGGATTGCTCAATATTTTACTGACTTGTGTGGGAAGTGATCTCTCGTTTAAAACAATTCCCATGTGAAAGTACATGTATAAGAAATAAGCAAACAAATTGGTTGCCTTTATGTGAAATAGTTAAGAACTACTTATAAATTAAAATTAACAGTTAAAGTATGAAAATCTAATATTATTTTTGTAATGGAACCAAATGTGACTAGATAAACATGAACTGAATGAAGTTTTTTGATACACAGGCAGCTGTTTGAAAATTTAAGCATTACCAGGTATGTAAGCTTCTCTGTATACAGCATGTTAGCATACATGTTAATTAGTCTATCATTAGAGCATTAAAATTCAGTTCTTTCGAAACTTACCAAATCATGCAATCAAAGTTTTAACATGCCACATTATAGTGTATTTCATGCCTAGAGTAAAGGCGAAGCATCGCAGCAATAAATAATCGTACCAAATATGAATGGTCCAAAACCCGTTTTTACGGAATTCGTAATTGATATTACTTGAAAAAGACGCGAATAAAAATACAAATGAGCCTTACTTATGCAAAACATGTTGAGGCTGTGAAATGTCTCTTTCAATGACTTTTGATGAATTGCATGATGGTGGTATTCATTCAATCCTGAAAAAACCCACAGGAAACGTAAGGTAAAGAAACTTGACAATAAAAAAGTACAATGTAATGCAAGTACGATCCATATTCAGAGTTACTAATGTTATTGGTCATACACAAAAATAGGTCATATTTTTATTTTACTATTTCTGAATAGAGGATTGTTTACTCACAAAATCACTTTTATGCAAAAGGTCCGCAAGTACTTTCTCATATAAAGAGATGCCAATTGGCAAACTGCTACACTATTATAAATTAATCTAAGAATTTTAAAAATAACGAAAATATTATTGAAGTGAAAATAAACGATAGGCACATTAATAATCATAAAAACAAACTTGGTGTTATACATACTTTTTAATAGATCACCACATAAATAAAGACAAATTAAACAAAGATGGCAAAAGACTAATACATTTAAAAAACACTACTCAATTGTCAAAACACGTCAAATAAACTTTGTAAAACGTTCATTATCAATAAACACTTACCTTGCTTAGATAAAATAACACCATTGAAGATCTATCAACCATAAGTCAAACAGTTGACACTATTACACAACGTTTCACTACATATTAGAGCTTCCTCAGATGCTGAAATAGAGGAATTACATATGTATGAAGTACTATAACAATTTGTTCCCAGGAAAAAGTTTACAAAGCAGGGAAGTAAAATTAGCATAGTCAACGAATTTGTTTCAGAATTTAGTTAACATTATAATTAATTATATATATATAGAGAGAGAAAGATCATCACATTTCCTTATTATTATTATTAACATATACATGTACATATATAATAAGAAAATTTGATTATCTAAACAAAAAAAATTCATAAAGGCAGAAACATTTGAATTCTGTACGTTTTTCTGGGCAATTAACCAAAAATTAATTACACGGTTAGTTATGCTGTGCTAAAGCAAACTATTATACATGTACTGTATTATTGATATAAATTTTATTTGTATATTTCAAAAACCATTCTAGATGGTAAACAAATTATTATAGCAGTTAATATATATATATAAAACGGTTAGTTTGTATATTTCAAAAACCATTCTAGATATATATATATATATATTTATAAGACCGCTTTATCCTGCTCATCATCCTTTCCATTATCAGAAATTACTTACCAAAAACTGGATTTCGACAAATTTTCTCTGGCCCTCTCAGTTGAGTCTCAACTAAGAGGGCCACATCAAGGCCAACAGCCCCTATATTTGGGAAGAAAAAGAGGTTAATAAAGAGTTTACACGGATATCAAAGCCTGCATTAGGAAAGGAAATCATGAAATTAACAAGTGATAACAAACAGGAAGTAGGCATTTAGGATTAGAGTAAATATTTCAAATCCAAGACGCGTACTTCCAATAACCATCAATGCCCTAACACGCGTTTAATAACAACCCAATCGCGCTTCATTATACGAACATGTATACACAAGGCATACATGCAAACCTGAAACAGAATAAAAAGGCAATACATGTAAAACACACATGTAAACTTAATTACAGAAAAAACTTAACTACCTGACCTAACCTTGATTCTGACTATAAAAACACAATTAGTACACTCCTGCCTGGGAAAAAAGCTACAAACACTCCTGCCTGACATACAGTTGGGATAGAAAATGGAATTGTGCAAACAAACAGTACAACTGCTACTGAATTCGAAACTTCGACCTACAACAGAAAACACTGCCACGAATCAAAACCTAAAACAACCTAATCGAACCATTCGCATGAATTCCATTCCCGCACCAACTGCAGCTACCTGAACAACAAACAAAAGTCCTACTCGGCAAGGCCCCTCCACTGACCAGAGCTCAAAAACATCCTCCGGATCTAAATTTAAGAGCTAACAACAGAAGCGGTCTCCGTGACACCCTGTTCCTAAGCTAAGAAGCTAATAAAAAATTGAGATCACAGCTTGCCTAGTATGCTTAATAGCACACGCGGGGGGACTTCCGCTTCGAAGAGCTCAATGCCAGGAGTTTGTCGTCCTGCTGTATTGCCAGTCAACAGAGGTCCAATGCCTAATCTCTGTGCCTTAGTGCAATGGCACAGAGACTGAACATAGCTACATACACGCCTGAACTTGTTTAAGATCGCTAAGCTCCAGAATAAGATAACACCATCCATAATCACTGGATAGGTTGTATTTACGGTTTTCCTGCCCCGAGACATCATCCACACGAAACTGCGCAGAAAACATTGGAAAGTTCAGCACAATGTCCAACACTGACAGTTTATAAAATTGTTTTTTTATGCAATGCTATTGCACAACTTCTGCATTGAAACATTGTGAATGTCATCACTGTGAAGTCGACTTTGTCTTAATGGTCAAATTTTCACGTTTGAGCAATGTTCAACATTGAAAAGCCTTTGGTTTACGCGATCGGGATATCTTCATTGCGTTGTTCCCAGCATGTTTATCACATCAGGTTGATGAAAAATAATCGTCATTAAGTAATTAAGTTGCACATTCTTACTGCAGGATTCAATGTCCTACTACATTCTATCCATGGACATCTGAAAATACATGAAAAAGAACTGATGTGGTCATGTCATTTCAAGTTACAAGTGATTTGTTGCAAATTTAATATTGTTGTTGCTCATACTGAAATTCACAGCACCAGGTGTGTAATAACGCAACGTGTAAATAGAACTCATTATCTGGCAAGTAACAAATCGATGCTGTCCTTCATCATATCATCATAAACAAAAATCTCAGCTAAATAGTTGTATTTACATTTCACACAAAATGGAGGATCTCTTGAGAGGTCAGATGAAGGAATTAGGAAATGGGAGAAATAGAAATTAAAATTGAAGAGTTGAAGAATTAAAGTTGGAGAAAATTGGCATTTTCCGAACATTTCCAGAAAAAAATTAAAATGGCGTCACAGTAAAATAACGAACGCCTTCTTCACTTGAATGAAAACTACACAAGTCTCGGTCAATTAAAAATGTCACGGTTTACCAAATTACATTTACTTTAAACTAAAAGCACACCTACCACTCATTTTAGCTTTATCAAACGATATAATGCCTGCGATCGTGTAATATCATTGAAGTTCATTTGTGAAAACTTGCTTCGGCCATGTTCGAATTTTAAAAAAATTTTGAAAAATTAGTTATTATTCTTAATTTTTGTTGCGTTAACATGACTTGCGACTTTATTATTGATAATAAGAAATGTAATTGTTTTATATAAAGAATCAGATATACAGAACTCAACTGCAACATGTCTGAACATGGCTTAAGACGAAATGGAAATAAACGACTTTTGACTTTCGTTAGCGCCCTCTATGAAACGTCACGGGGCAAAACTTACAATTGCTGACGTTCAAAAATTCGAAATTTTAACGGACTTTTCACGCAACGGGTGTGAAAAATCACCAAATTCGTGACAACTATTATTTCTTGCTTCAGACGCTATCATTGATAATTAACAAATTTAATATAAAAAATATTATCTAGATTTGCAGATACTCGCCTGCAACAGGTAGGCAAAAGGAAACAATAGTAACCGTTATTTAGCAAAATATCTTGATGCAACCAGTAGAGCCAGCATCAACGCTCAGTAGTCGAAAAACTGATATTATAAGAAAATTACGTAAAATATATTTCTAAAGAATTTTCTTTATTATTTCAATAAACGTTATCCTTATTGGTAGAGCTTTTGATTTTGTGCTCAGATTTTGAGTAAAATAATTAAAATCTTACCGCAGTCTGTCTTAAGAAAACTCGGCGTTTTTTCTTTTCAGTTTGCGAACGGAAAGATTTGAGCGAGCATAATTTACCAATTTAGTTTTTGAGTGCCACTAGACCGTTAGAAATTCGAATTCGCGCGTTCCATTCTTATGACAACCATCGAAGTCTGTTAGGCCTGCTAGTAGAATAGAATTGAAGTCTTTAGAAGCTTAAATTTCAAAGAATCGGAAGATTTCTTTGAATCTATTTTTTTGGATCGTCGAAAGAGAAGCGTCTCCTAAATTTACCTCGGTGTCGGAAGACGAGATGGCCAAGTTTTGAATCCGACTGTCGCATTGGAAAGACAAAATCACGCACATCCTTGCACGCTGATAGAACGGGGGAAAATGGCAGATCGGAGCCTCTGCGCTTATATAAGGGTCTCAAAAAGGTCACGTGATTAGCAATGGCGGCTATCAAACGACCAATCAGAGATCGCGTTACAAAAATACCGCGCTGGTGCTAGACCGGATTGTGATAATGCATTCGAAAAAAACATGGCTGATTTTAATCAACGAAATCTTTTACAAATCATTGGGCGAAAACCTTTAAAGATAACGCCATGAGAATACCGTTTTATTTCACGAGGAGCTGCACCAATCTGCGAATAAATTAACGAGCGATTAAAACGCGGCTTGGTCCGTGATTTTGTCGTTTCGATCGATCGTGACGGGGAAAATAACGTGTATACCATTTGAATAATTTTTGAACAAACGTTCGTCGAAACGTAGAACGTAGTACACTGCGAGTACTATACTATAGCACGTTGATAGTCGTTCGATCTAAAGCTGCGTGTCTCTTCAGAGCTGAGAGGGCAACTATAATCTCGTAAGGGGCTAAATTCTATTGCGCGTGTCAATTGGAAAACAGTATAGAGCGCGTTTATTAGAACATAGCTTCTCTTGGGTGAGTTCACTTTCATTCTCAGCTCTCAAGTGGACACGCAGCTTAAAGCTGGTTTCGTTCTAAAATTATTTGACCAGGAAAGGGGATTTAATTGTACTATCTTCGATTCGATATAGAACAAACGACACGTAACGTTCTTTATACATATAGATTTAATAAGTTAGTTACCAAATATGGTAAGCACACAGCTATTTAACCGATGTCGCTGTTAGTTATCAAATACAAGAACATATACATGTATTGTACTTTCCACGCATACATTTTACGAATGAGTAGTTATTAGTCTTAATCAAACCCGTTAATGAAATAATACCAATAACCAGGTTAATGTGTTTATCTATTTACAACAACTCATTCAAGCGCAACGGTCTCGGAAACACTACTCTAATGATTAATGAATTAAGTGTCCTTTTTGTTTTTTTCTTTTTTGATTCCCTCAGCTATATAGCGAAATAAAATCATGCTTACTCGAGAAAATTAAACGTCACAGGTTCGTTCCACGATTGTTTGGAATTTGGCATTGATGTAGGTGACTTCTCATCGAGACACATATCAGAAATCATGTTCTAATTTAGTGAAGTTAAATTTTTTTTTTTTGGGCTATCATTCCTCTTGCCAAATCATTTGACAGTCGATTAACAGCATATTAGCATATTATCATTCGTAAAAATTTTTAGTTTTCTGTTAAACAAAAAAACGTTTTCGAATAATCTCTGTGCTTTATATTCAAATTTTGTAATATCAACAATCATGATTAACTTTTTTTTTCAAACAAAATTGACAAAATGAAAGTCTTTAATATTTCAGTACTTTATTTCGCAAATGAAACTCCCAGCAAGTAGGGCCAACACATTCTAGACTTTGCTGGTAGGTACTGAAGATATCTAACTAATTAAAGACTCGGATAATACTTTAACAATAAACATACGTCATAATAAACATAACCTGCATGTAAAAAATATAAGCAACATCATGCATAAATCAAGGTCGTTTTTTTTTTGGATATCTTCGTAGCATCGTTAAATCGCTGACCAATTATACAGAATTAATAGTGCAATTTAAAGATACGCAGTCGACGAAAATTGAAATGAATCAGTCCGCAACCACTTACCGGCCCCTTCCTCTCACCATACACACAAAGTACATGTTTTATTACAAACAGGTATGAAGGGGTTCAACTTTATAACCTTATTAGGTAGCATTCATTATGTCATTTCTATTTCACAGCACACAAGACATGTTCATACACTCAATTACCAGTATTACCAAGACTTATCTCATACATCTTTGAAGATTTCCAAATCGATGTTTTGAAATTCCTGAAATGAGCTTGCAAACAACATACTGGCAACATTGACGTGTTTAACATTAGTCCTTTAGTTTTTACCTTGAAAAATTTCTATTATTACTTGACAGTGCATAATAAACATCACCAGAAATGAAAATGGATTCGCAAATGACAAGAACTCATTACACTCTACAATCACAAACGGGTCAACAAACACTTAAACGTTCAATAGCTGTTGGAAGAATTTTAAGACAGTGGATAGAGAAAGTAGAGCAGTTAATTTAAAAAAGGTACTTCTTTATCAGTTGATCTAAATCATTGCAGCGCATATTTGCCATGAATAAGGAACCGGAACTACCATCGCTATGCATGCTAACCTTCGACCACTTAAAATAGTAATCGTAATTGGTATATCCATCTGGGATTATCACCAATGCTGAATATTTGCCTAAAGTAAGAGAACAATCTACTCAGTATCTAATTTGATCCTAACCATACTTCCATCCGACAAATCGAAATGGAACAAAACTTTCCGACATTACTATCACGTAGTATCATCAAAACTATCACAAGGTAATTTAAATATTACCACCTTTATCCATCATCATGACATCATCAGTATCAAGACTTGGTCTTTCCTTCGTCATTGCATTTAGTCCGTCAAACCAATGCAACTTTTCACGTAAATAACCATCACACGTGCTATCAAAAACGCGTAATCCTCCTCATAACAACATCTCAATTACATACCATTTACGTGGTAATACCTTCATCATTGTGATCATAAGAAACTACCAATACTAATACCGTCAAAATCGTAGCTTTCACATACCATCCTAAATATTGCTATTATGAATATGGTAGACAATCATATTACCATCTTCACTTGTACAAGCTTTCTCATAACATCTCAAGCTCAAACCATCATTATGAACGAGCGCAACTACTAATATTATTACCTTAACATATAGTAAAAGTATTACCATTACTAGAGTGGCCAAAATGGTCAGAAACCAGGTGCCACGCAACCATTACAAGTCAGGAAATGCATAAACCGTGACCTCTGCAATAAACAACTGCAAAACACCTCATGAAACCTCTAAGATAACTGAGCTGCTAAAGTCCTAAAATTTTTAATCAAGAGTTACACTGTAAGATGAAAGGTGGAAGTGAAAGTGGAAATGAAAGATATACGTTAATTCAACAACAATAAAAAGGTAAAATAAACATAAAGATTAGTAGACTAACATGGTCCCACACATCATGGTTTCATCCAACGAGCAAATAGCACGCCTGAGAGTTTGTAAAAAGACAAGCAATTAGTTGTTTAAAAATTACAATATGAATGGAATTAAAAACAACCACTTACATCCTTTAAGCGCTTCAAACAGACATCCACCACAACTTTATCTACGAAATGCATACACTTTATCAAGTAAATTTCAGGCTATTTTAAGAGATGTTCCCATGATGAATCCCATGGGACTTCATTGTGTTAAAGACGTAAATTAGAATAACCTTAAATACAATACAAATAGTATAGATAAAAGGATATTTGAACTCATTTGTACCTTACTGTAAATAAGCTATTGACTCCTGACATCACCTATAAAGATACTAGATAACATAACTAAATTAACTTCTTATAACAAAAAAATAGCTGACAATATGATTAAGACTTCATTTCTTTTTTGTATTAGCTGTACAGATTCAAAAACACAAGAATAACATTCGATATGTTGTTTTACCATACAACTAAAATAGTAAAAGCGAATTAATTCTCACGAATGTTTAAAATAGTTGAAAACGTTTGCAAATTTGTGAAAACAGACTGAAAATGTGGCAATGATTAGACCGAAAATAGGATTAAGACTTCTGCTTTTGCACGTTACCTAAAACAATAAAACAAAATTATTACAACATTTAATTCATTGTTTTAAATTAAACCTTAACTATTAAACGCTAACAAGTCTGCCCAAAATAGTTCAAATAGTTGAAAGAGATTGCAAATTTAATTGCAATGTTTTTCATTTATTTTGTGAAATTAAACTAAAAGTAAGCAATCATTGTGCTGAAAACATTGCAATAATTATGTTTAAACTATGGTAATGATTTAAGCTGAAAATATGATTAAGTCTTTATTTCTTTACATTTCACCTTTAACGATACAAGAAAACAAATTATAGCA
This sequence comes from Rossiulus vilnensis, assembly GCA_034700785.1. NCBI lineage: Eukaryota > Metazoa > Arthropoda > Diplopoda > Julida > Julidae > Rossiulus > Rossiulus vilnensis. The sequence continues at coordinate 14,918 of JAQIXS010004422.1, forward strand.
ATCCTATTGTAATGAATGCTATAATTTGTTTTATCTTAAAACTAAAGTACTAAACACTAACAACAATTGCTAATTTAAATGACGCTCAATGCCAAGATCAGCACTGCCAATGTTAAGCACTGATAAAAACAACTGCTAATTGCTGCAAATTAGCAGTTGTCAAGCGTCAAATTTTTGTACAGTGAAACCTCCGAATACCGGACACTCGCGGGACCGGACCTTTTGTCCGTTATTTGGAGGTGGCCGTTATTT
>JAQIXS010004423.1:0-15168 GCA_034700785.1 Rossiulus vilnensis
AGTGTCATGACACTGACATTGACATTAGTGTCAGTGTCACGACATCACGATGAAAATCCAATGTGTCAATGTCAGTGTCATGACACATGACACAACATTCGATTTTCATCGTTGGATTTCCACTCAATGAGTGTCAGTGTCGCGACATCATCATTGGATTTTCATCAATGACAACCGCAGTCATGACATTGATACTTTATGAAAAATCCAATTATAATGTCGTGACACTCATTGTAATGACTCCACTGAGTAAAAAACCAACGATGATGTTATGACACTTGACACAAGCTGTCATGACTTTTCCAGTTTTCTCCTTGGTGAAAATCCATTGATGATGTCGTGACACTAACACTCATTGAGTGGATATCCAACGATGATGTCATGACACTAACAACCGCAGTAGATACAGTAGATATCATAACAAATGTACTGAAATCAGTAGTCCCAAAAACCATTATAATATTGTTAGCACTAAGCATACTGATATCAGTAGTCCCAAAACTACTATAGTACTGATGGCACTAAACATACTGATACTGATATCACTAGTCCCAAAAACTACTATAACACTGATGTCACTAGTCCCAAAAACTACTATACTGATATCACTAGTCCCAAAAACTACTATAATACTGATATCACTACTTCCAAAAAACGGAATATATGTAGTGATGTCAAGATAAAATCATACTGATATCAGTAGAGAATCACATACTGATCTTAACTCTAGGGTGAATTGCTTGATTGCATTCAAATGAGGTTTGTGGTCGGGTCGGCCTTTATATCTATATATCTAATCTAGTTTGGTAGCATATAGCTATAGGAGGCTATGCCCGCTCACGGACGCACGAGCCCACCGTCGTGTGGCGGCACCTAGCGTCGCTTTATGCCAGTTTTTATTTCATCCCTCACGCTTACGTCTTCTAATCCACCGAATTAATTGCCGCGTTTATGACCAGAGCACGAAACCTTCGCTCACACACTCCCTAAATTTGATTTTGAAAATATTGCCGCCGTAGTTCGGTGCCTGAAAATGCCAGATCTAACGAGCAGCAGCTGCCATTATTATTTTCATTCTCCGGTTGCCAGGCAACGGGACCCCGTGACCAATTCTGGCCAATGAGAGCCTAGCTCCTTTGCAGGCCTTTCGATTGGCAAGCCAAATAAGATAATGCGATCGAGCTTAGGCGTCGTCAGTCGAGTGAGTCGGTTGTGTTTTTGGTGCTCGTGTTTTCTGCGTTTCCTAATCTCCGGGTTGTTTTTTTATTTTTTATTTTTATCGTGGATCAATTTCGTTGACATTTACATCGCTAAAGGGACGATATCGCATCCCCCCCTGTGACCATGGGAATTGTGTGGATATGTGCAGTCGTGCTCCTGGCCGGTGCGGTTTTCACGGAAAACACAGGTGAGCCACGGCGAAAACCCGTTTCTCGTAATTTCGGATTACAATGGGCGGCCATGTTGCCATCGCCGCTTTTATTGCTTTTTATTACGGCTCAATTTAACCACGCTTTACCTGCGCGGGGGCCCAAGGAGTGCCTTCGAGGCGCCGGCCGAACCCATTTTGCCATCCAGAAATCGACAGATTTCCAGCTAGGAATGCCAAGGCGATGCCAGTTTTTGACTTGTCAGTTTCGTCAGGCCCAACGTGCACAACCACGAATTTGGAAAAGTTTCGAAAATTTTTTTGGTTTTCAAATTTGGTCGTGGTCTATGGATCGATCAAATTCGGTGGAAGATAACTGCGACTTCGATGGCTTCCGAACCACTTTTTGTGAAATAATGAAATTTCAGGTTATGCTTCGATTGCGCCTTCAGAATCCGCCAAGCTCAGTCTTTCAATCTTCAAACAATTGTCTTCCTTCACGAATTTAATCGATGATAAAAGGGTTTGCGGGTTTCAAATCAAAAACTGACAAATTTGTGGAAACTAGGCCTAGCTTGATTCCATCGCCACGAAAACAACCTTTCAGTAGACCTTATACGATCATTACTAATGTCATTACCTTAGAATGGCATTACTAGTGATCGAGTTAGGTAAACTGAAATAATGTTTGCCTGTAATGATGGGAATTTAACATGATCGTGAACAACTGACGAGTAATGATGTAGTAATGATCGAGTCCGCTAAATGGTATGTCGCCGGTAATGATAGTAATGAAGGAGTAATGATCGTGTACAATGGTAAGTCTTCTAAATGGAGTGTTCGTCAGCAATCATGTGAATTTAATGAAATGTATGGCTGATAGGTGCATGTAATGAAAGAGTAATGGTAGTTGGTAACATCAGTAATGTCCATGTAGTAATGATCGTGTAAGGCGTGTTTTTTGCTTGCAACCCAAGGCCAAATTTCCAGTGATTTTTTAAAAAGATTTCTGAAAGCTGCTGATCCCATTTCAAAATGGAAGTAAAACTTATAGCGACTGAAGTTGGATTTGATTCCGTGCTTATTTCGAATTGGGGAAATTCCCATTTTTATTTAAGTGACTTAACTCTCGATCAACCTATACGACCGGGTTTTTTGTGGTCATTTTATGCCACTGGTCCAACTGCAAACGCTGGAATGCTGACCCGACTAGAAACACGCTTGACCACCTAGGTTTTGTCGAGAGGAGGAGGGAAAAAGACAACTGACCTGGACATGTCAGGATCTTTCTTGGCTTTTGTTTCTTTAACCTATTTAGGGTCATGAGAATTACCCTGGGGCGCCCCCATAAGACGCCCCGACCTCGTACAATTACCCGAAAAGGTAAGAAATACGTCTGTGTGTGAGTCACTTGTGGGTAATTGGGACGTCAAAGTATTTTTCATACAATCTCCTGAGCTCAAATTGCCAATCGATCGATGTTAAATGTTAGTCATGGTAAACACTCGGTGCAGATGCGTGCTTGCTGAAATATGCAGTTGGTTTCGGCCAAAATATTGTTAAAGATAAAAACAAATGTAGCCTACTTGTAATTCTGATGTGTTAAGCGGTAAGCCTATTTCTGGTAATGTTTGGTATTTACTTCTTTTTTAATTATTTTAAACGAATGATCTTGAATAATATTAATTTTCCAAATTTACTTCCCTATCAAGAATTTGTCCTTGAAAATTATTCTTTATTACCAAATCCTGTGAACACCCTGTATATAAATTCAGCTATTGTTCAATATTGAATTTTAAATTTAAGATTTTGGCCTAAATATGGATAACGGAATTAACTCAAAATTATTTATTCTTGTTGACTTTGAATTAGGTTATTCCTGCATCTTATTATTTGTTAACTAAACTGGATTACTTTTTTCCTAATTTCAAGCAACTGCTGCAAAAGGAACAAATTGAATTATTTTCCTTAGGGGGAATATTTTTTGTGTGAATAAGACTACTTGTAACTTTTAGATCCTTTACGTCTTGACTTTCATGCCCCGCTTAAAGGGTTTAACATCTTATTTCAGTTGGTCTTTTTAAAAGCGCCGCTAATTATGTGATTAAAAACAAAATGCGTTTTCTGCGTGGGCTTTCGTGAAAAAGCTGCTTGTTTATTAAAATGTTAGCCTAATTTCACGCCGAAATAGAACTAAGTCTGCGAATGTCTGTGCAGCCGCTCAGAATGTAAACTTGATCGACTTATTTTTCACGAATTGTTTTGATTTAAAAGAGTTTGCGTTGGATTGACGTAAGTCAGATGGCCGCTGAATTCACGAATGGCAGTGCAAATGCGAAACTAAATCAGTCTGATTCATGACCGGTGGACCTCGTAAACCTAGATCTCAATGATGAAATTTTGGGGTGGGCCCGTCTCGTAGTGACCCAAATTCATTCGCGAGTTCGTAACTTGATATTGCTAATTAAAGGGAGCCCTGAGGTCCAAATGACCGGCTTGGAGATGCAGTCAGTAGCGGACATTACACGATCGTGTATGGTTGGCAAGTAATGAATGAGTAATGATCATTTAAGGTACGCATATAAGCAGACATTAAACAATCATTACTAATCTCATTACCTTATGAAGCGACATTACTGATGAATGTGTCTTTGATAAACTGGAATTGATTGTTTGCCAGTAATGATGTGGATTTAACGTGATCGTGTGTGGCTGACAAGTAATGAAGTAATAATAGTTCATAAGATCATTAGTGAGATCGTGTTTGTAATGATTGGTCATTAGTCTTTGGATAGTAATTGGTTGAAAGAGCCATGAAAATAACGTAAGGGTCATTTATTCCCAAGACTTTTGTTCGCAGATTATACAGTTTTGGAAAACTACAAACTATTCAATGTCCACTAAAGTTTACTAAGAAACCACTTCATGTAGCTGAAAAGTATTTAACAATTTTCAAGCATCTTTACCGTGTGCAAATTAGCTGAGAAAAATGCTCGAAAGTTGTTAGTTCACTAATGTGTTGTATTTTTTTTTAAATCCCACGTAAAAACGCTTTGTTCCAAGTCTTCACAGTTACAGACGACAACCAATTACCGAATGCTCACTAAGGCATTGTAATTTTTATGCTAACAGCTGTTTGAATTCACTAGAAAAATATAAACTCTTTAAATTGACAACCTCGTTTGAAAATTTGTTAAACGTCCATGCAGTTTTAATGTTTTTCAGTAAAAGTTGTTTACAGCGGACTTTGTACGAGATCAGTTAAAGAAGAACGTGGAAGCGCCGAGGTCAATTGAGACCGAAGAAATCCGATAAATTGATCAGAAGAAATGAATTCGAGGCAATTTAAAATTGAAAGTACAATTAGGACATAGCTTCGCTGGTGTGACATTAGACCTTAGCATGCTAAGCCTCGATTTTTTTGGGTGATGCGACGATGATAATCGGATTGATATGGGGGAACTCCGCGCTTAAAACCGAGGCCGAGTGTCGTCTAAATTTGGGCCGGAGGAACTAACTCAATGTTCGCGGTTCTTGATGAAGGGTTTCAACGCTTAATTACAATAATTAATTTTCCGACTTTGGTTTCCTAGCGTGCGTACATGTAGTTCGAGACCTCACACTCGAGGCACCGAATGGTTTAAAATGTGCGGAGGTCGACGAAAAGCTAAATGAATTTATCTGAGTTTTATACTTTTATTCATCGAGCGTTGTGGGCTCGATGACGTCGCAGGCGAAGCACTCCCGCTTCGTGTCCACCACACCCAAATTTGGGCTGACCTCATCATAAGGACGGATTGGTCGTCCAAGGACGCTTGTTTCTCACACCGAGGCGAATCCTTCCTTCCTTCCTTCCCATGAGCCGTGATTCCTGGTGCCAGTGGGGGTTGTTTTAACGCTACATCAGCGGCTTTTTAAGCCGGATGATTCGAAGCTATTCTCGGTTTTATCCGTCCGTGCTCCCTGGGTAAACCCTGCTAAGATGGTTTCTGGGAAACCACTCGCTCGGGGAACTAATTCCCGTACGTTTGGCCGATGACGCGCGATGTTTTATTTCGAGCGAAATGAGTGAAATTCTCCATTGTGTCCACGAGTGATGTCGCCCCGTAACAAATTTTACAAATGTCATAAGCCTAGGTGTTGTTTTTGACATGGGTCAGCCGCACTTACCTTGTTCCTCAAACTGGCAGCAAAAAGTTATTCTGAATTTTGTGTATTTTATTTTATTAAAGTTGGAATTTATGATAAAAATTGAATTTAAAAAGACATGTAATGTGTTGGAGTTTGTTCTCGTCAACGTGTAGGCTACCTTTTTATCTTTGTATCGTGGCCCACAGACGACGGTTGGGTCGGGTCTGTTTGATTGGTAGACAAATTGGGTCGGACCAGGCCGTTGCTCCGTTTGCATTAGCAGTAAACCCCATTTTTGTACACCTCGATAAACACCCACTGGTTTGAAGATAGCGTCCTTTTTCTGCTGGGTCTACTAAATGTTCAGTACATTCGTAGGTGCGCTCGGTTGGATGGGAGTTTTGGAGGAAATTCGGTATTTTGATGGGTAAAAACGTAGAAGAGATCCACGAATCGTGATTTCGTGAATGTTTCTTAGACTGTTTTTTTCCTGCGGGCAGAAAACATTCGTGAACTTTTAAAGCTGGAGAAGGAAGCGCAAAGATAACAACATTGGATAGATTTAGATTTATCCCTCGAGCGAGTGCGTTATTATTTCGTTTAAAAAAACAACAACAACCGGGTTATGCTGGCGAAAGTTCGTAAAAACAACGAAAGTGACCGTGAAATACTTCGCATTAAAAAAAAAATTCTGTTCTCAACTTCTGTACAATGCAACGTTGAAAATCACGATTAGTTTTCAAGGGTGTATCATTCTTTTTTCTTTTATTTTCATTAAAGTACATGCACACTAATCCTTTTAATTTCTTTTACCCCTTACCGTTATAAAAGTTTCTGCAGGGAATACGATGCCCTGAAATTAAGAGTTAGGATGATACTGTTTTGCATAATTTGTTCAAAGCACTGATACATTCTCTGTACAATTGGTGTGAATATAGGCTATTGGAGAGAAATTTTCGTTAATTTAGGTGCATTCGAAAGTGCTTTAAATTGTCCACAATAAACGTGCTATTGCGATTTTAAATTGGTTATCTATTTAATGAAAAAAATACATTTTGAAAATGTATTCTCAACAGGTAGGTTATGTGTATGTACGACGTTAACGTTTCCTTAGCGATGGTTGAATGAGGTCCATTATTTTGAAACGTTGAAATTTCACCTTATCCTTAAATGGGAGTGACCTCGTTGCGAGGCCGGCCATTCATCCTAACTCATTTTGCGGTATGGAAACTAGATTAAGAAACCTGAAATGTTGCCACGGGTTTTTGGGCGCGAGAGGCCTTAAAAGAGCCCTCATGCAGCACCAAGGATGCGACACCTTTTTTTAAAAAAATAATGACGGATCTGGTTTCAAAAAAGCGATTTTGGCACCCCTGGTTTCCGCGCTGCTTGGCTCGAGCTGCTTTCTGCTTTTGCTTCTGCTAATCAACGTTTCATTTTCCCTTCTCGGTGCCGGTTTCCAGGAAAACCGAAGCGTTATTTCGTAAGGCGCTCCTGCCAAGGGTTTCCGGGAATCCTAACCTGGCAGCGATGAATAACTGAACAGCTGAACTCCACACATGCTCGTTATAGATTTTCTACGATTATTGGTAATCGTAACATTGGCCTACGCGTTCCTCATGAGGAAACGAGTCAGTCAGTGGTGGCTTCAAATAAAAATAAAAATGTCGAAAACATAAACAACGTCGTTCGTTTTAATTTATTTCCACCGCGTTGATTTGTAAATGAACTGGTTGAGGGGCTCACAGGAACGCTGTAATTGGGACCGTTAAGCTTTAAATTGTTTGCAAAATTAGTTATTTCGATTTTAAATGGGATATCTATTGGCTGAACAAAATGCTTTTTTTTAAATTTGTTCAATATCTTTAGGTAGGCCAGTTTCTTTGCTCGCAAGTTTAGGCCTATTAAAAACTGAAATGGGCATGTTTTCGGACAACAGATTCCACGTCTAATTGGCATCCATATCTTTCACTTGAACACCCGCTATTCTGATATCTATCCTGATAAGCTGTTTTATTACATGTAATAGTTGCTCATTCAAAACACACCTGTATGTGCGGGTCTTTATTTGATTTTTGTCACCAACTGCTCAATTGTCAACCTTCGTGGTGTAAAATGGAGTGACAAATTCACACCCGTAATATCCGGACGTCCCGATAATAACCTGCATTCATATCTGGCTTTCACACTTATATACGTATGGCAAAAGGGCTAATACAGTGTATAACTTTTCCAGTTCATTGAAACTGGTTTTTGAACGGTTTAAGCCCGAAAATCTGATCACCTACCGCGATTGCACTCTGGTCAAATATTGGGCTTTGACGACACTATCTGTGCACAAACATTGATGTTGTTCGTTGTCATAGTTCAGCTGCAAATGTACTAAATAAAATCTAGTAAACTCATGAGCCTTCAAAATCATTTTGTCACTTTCCATTAACAGACAACTCAGCTTGGGTTACGTTAGTCAGTGTCTGGCCATTGGGAAATCATGGACATTTAATGTGTCTAGAAATTATTTGGCAAAACATGAAACACAAACTGGTGAAATACTGAAATTCTTTGTTGCTTATGAACTGACATCCTATTCATTATTAACACCATAAACATGCCCAAACAGTCGTAATGTTTCGTAGGATAATTTAGCATGCATAGATAATAACAGCCAAATACCGAAACGGTTCGAATTGCATTTGTTCGTTTCAAATATTAAACGTTGTCTGGAAAACCTGGAAACGTCATGGAAATTTCCTATTGGATTTAGTCAGGCACACTAGTGGATAATTTATTTAATAAATTCAATTATAATTATTCGCAAAAAAGCAAAAGCATTTCCAGCGTACAAGATCCCAAAAATTCGATAATCCTATTTTAAACGCAGCGTTTTGCGATTGATTTTCCTAGAACACAACGCGTGCAGACGTTCCCTCGTGTATCACGTGATCTCGAGACGTCTCCCAGGTGGCAGCACCCGAAGGCTTCTTCTTACGGTGCAAGCTAACTGCTGCAGTAATCTACACCAGCAATCATTTTTTTGTGCAACAAAACCCAGACTGGATTTGCGTTTTTCCGTGGTAAGAAGCCAAAGGACGACGTTGTATTTAAACTTGAGACAAAACAAACTGACGTTTTGACTATTTGCATTTTCCTCCTCGTTCGGGTTTCGTTTCAGGCGTTTAGCCTTCGGTCTTTCGTAAAACAGCACGTACATGTAGCTGCCGATTTTTTTTTTTTTTTTATCCTGCTTTGAATGGCCGTGAAAACTGGTGGATCATCTCATTGCCGTCGCGCGAATGCAATGTCACGACGACGTTGCCACACGACAGTTAGAATGCACGTTTTGCCCCTTAAAACTAAATATTTATCAAACCATTATTACAAACAAATGGGCTATGAAATCTGTTATTTTACTCTGAAAGAGCACCCAACAAACAAGTTCACAATGCGTACAAAACAATTCTTAAATTTCACTCTCGAAAAGATCTGGAAAATACACCGGGAAGCGAACCCAGGCATACTGGCTGAAATCAAATCGCCTTACTGTCTCAGCTATCTGGTGTCCGGTGGTTTACAGGTGGTTTAATTTAATTTAGGTAAACAACGATCTGTAGACCTGTACACAATGCCTCCCAGACGTGCGTCGCAAAGACGTCTAAAAGGACGTCGTTTTGGCCGTTTTTTTAAAAGTTTTTTTAAAGTCTGAAAAAAGCTATATTTCCATGTTCAACGTTTTTATTAAATACGTTTAAAATACATGACAATGTGACGACTGAGGTCTTTTGCATTTCCCGTTTTCGTCCTACACGTATTTCCTACTGCGTACTGAATTTTATCGATCTCTCACACCGGCTTAGCCGTTGTTTTTTCTTTTCATATTTCTTCCAAAAGGGTCTTCAGCAAAGCCGAAGCCGACGACACAATGGCGGCAGGGAAAAGGAAAACCCTATGTCTCATGATCTCATCTTTCCTGAGTCATTTTAGGGGCCAGGAGCGATTATGCAAATGAGGGACCGGATGACGCCTTAACCGCCTTTACGGCTTTAGGCGTACACCCTTCTCCCTCTACCCCATTATTATTGGGTTTTGTGACGCGTGCTCACACAGTGTGACCCCAAAAATATAGAAAAAATATACCCACCTCAGATGAGGGGGTCTTTAAGGCCGCTTTAATACGCTTTCCAGCTGCTCATTATGAATGACTAAGGGGGTTTCGGAGGTCGTCTTTCTTCTATTAAGCACCCATTTAATAATAGCCTAATAATAATTATTCAAGAGATGAAAATGGATTTGTAGGAATACGTCTACATAATGTGTATCTAGCTAAATCGAATAATTATAATGGCAGTACATTTGCATAGTCAGCTAGGTTTAGGGATTTTCACAATTACGTAAGATTAGAGTTCTTAAATCATTAAAAATGTATTGATTCAAATTTATACCTTTAAAAATCATTCAATCTCTTGACTTGATTTAATCATGTTGGTCAGTTGAACGTTTAGTACTAAATTTATTAAACGTTGGCTTTGATGGGAGATTCATTCATGAATTTAACATAATAATCTGGAAGATTGTAAAAATGTGATCGTCTTGTTATTATGATAAAAACTGTCCAGCAAACAATGTTGGAAAAAAAACGTGTTCTTGAACTGATGCAGGCAATGATAGATAGGCCAACATTACGAAATCCTGCAGCGACCCTCATTTTCGGCAACCATTTTAGGGTTATTGATGTCATTACCACTTCTAGAATTCTAGAAGTGTCCTATTGTCTATGGCCTACCTGCGTGTGGTTGTGGGGTGGGAGCTTTGAATGACCTCGAGCAATATCTCAAGGATTATTTACGGGGACACTCTGTATGTAGGTGCGGGTGTGTGGCCAGGGGTGTGAGCTCTCCCTGGAGACAAAAATCGATATGGACAGGCGTGCGTCATAACCCTCATTCCGCCATTGATCCGTAGCGACCTCCCCCTTGCACCCTTCCTTCCAACTTGCATGACCACCAACGCCATGCTATTTTAGTGAATGTCCTCATTTAGGGGGTTTATGGTTTGGAACCTCGTTGTTTTTCTATTTCCTCCCATATCGACCCTTTATTGGTCGAAGATGAGTTACATGACGGTCGTCGGATCCACTTTTTTCTCCACCTTGTCCTAGAAGGGGAGAAATGACGTCATCAAATATCAGTTATAATCGGGCTGAACGAACTACCTTATCTGATCGGATGTTTTATGGTTGACCCTCGCAATCTCTGGTAATTTCTTCAAATCTAAAGCATCATTACTAATGTCTGAATGATCGTATAAGTTCAGCTGAAGGAATGATGATTGTTGGTAATGCCATTATTGATGTTGTCACTAGTAGCGGGTTTTACAATCATTACTAATGACATCAGTGGTACGTCCATACTGGAACTATCATTGCCGCAATTATGCTTTACCCAGCAAACATCAATGTAATCAGGGTATCTGCAAGTCATTTAAGTCCATGCAAATTAGTGTTTGATGTCATTAAAATAGCATTAAGGTAATTTATTTCGATGACTCGCAACAAGTGGTTTCCCCCCCCCCCAGAACGATGTCATGCTCTCATTAAAAACCGTTGAAAACCAATCGAAAAGCTGGTTCGTGTTTAAAACATGGTAAAACAGTATTTACCTGGTCAATTAAATCCAATTTCTTGAGTAAGAAGCAGAAAACTCGTTTGGGTGGACGTAATTTATGGACTTTCCCCCTTTGACCAAACCTAAAACCGTTGTTTTAAGTTCAGACTCCAGCGTTAGACATGACATTCAGTGTTCGCTACGATGTATTTACAACAAATTCCTTACATGAACACGTTTCTCTCAACCCCCTTAATCCTGGTTTTAAGGGGACCCCAGTCCCACCCAATTGGCTGGCCTCCCTAGATCAGTCCCGAATAAAAAAAGTGGTGCCTAAGAACATGTACTAACTACCGCTAGATTAGCATTTGAGGTTATGTTGCGGAGGAGAGAAAGAGGCCTACGCATTTTTTTCCCCTAAGCCTCTTGCGTCCTATATTTGGATTCTTAGCTCACCTTTTAAAAAAATTCGTTACAGGAAATGGGAGTTTCCATACTTTAAAAAGGCGCGTTGATTTTGCGTGGAATATGTCTAAATCCGAAATGAGTTTTTGGCCCAACCCGTTTCCGCAAATCGACGTTTTTTTTATCTGTTCCCTGGTTTTACTAAGAAATGCAGATTAGCCTATCAGCGCCAGTATTATCAGAGTACTTGAAGCACGGTTGTCTCTATAGGGTCGAGTAATGAATGGTCACTGAAAGTCACCGAATGTCATTAAAGCTACGCACCATTGTAGGTTAAATGAAAGGTTAGATAACCTGGGGTTAGCTATAATCACAAGTTAACCTAAGGGTTAATTGGTACTATGGGGATTTTTAACACAAGGTATAGTAAGCATGGAGTAAGCCTGTTGCAGCTGGGGATTCTGGAAAAATTGCATCAAATTACGCACCTTAGGTTAACCCTACCTATAAGTTGGGTAGTAACGCTAACCCGTGGTTAACTACTAACCTGCTCTTCCTTAGTTAACTAGTGGTTTACCTTGGGTTTGGCTTAACTTTAGTTGGTAAATCAGCATTAGCTTTTTTCCCCTCTCTTCTCCCAATATTGCTTAATTTGGTGAAATTATAAAACAATACGTGTCTGGGCATACCAGACAAGGTCAGGAACGATTGCCAGATGGCGCTGCAAGACAATGAAACCCCTTTAAGTGTACCAACCTTGGATTTGCTTATTTCTGCTGCTGAAGAAACTTGCATGTAGGTACACTGTATGTGCCACCAGGACCAATGGAGGGGATTACCAAAGCCCCCTTTAGACATTGCCGGGATTCAGGGTTCAAGATTGGGCTTCCATCAAAACCACATCTGCTTTTTTTGAGTGTCACCTTTCAACGTGTTCAAACTCGGATTCATGGCTAAGCTCGGAAGTCCACAGTCCTTGGTCGACGCCAGCCTGATGCTGCCCTTAGTGTTTAGCGACGCCCCAGGGGCCCCTTGTTACTCCGTGACAAAAGCAAAACCCTCACAAAATTGCGGAGGAGATAAACCGACCTCTTTGAAGTGTTAAATTTGGCGAGGAAATGACCCCCGGGCATTTTCTTCTGGTCAGCTGTTGACCACCGATGCTTTCCTGCTGTCGTTTCTTCTTGTCCATCGCAGCTGCTGCTTTGCATTCAACGTCTACTGCTCTCTGCAAGGCCATTGTTTTTAAAATTGATTCCTTGCAATTCACTGGTGAAGACATCACTCGCCAATGTCAATGACAGGCCCAATCCTCTGATACTCTTGACCACAAGGAACTAAATCCAAATGAATCTGTCACTCCAAGCGTAGGCGTAAAAGCACTCCTAAACCACAAACGTTACAACAATTTAGATCGTCACACTCCCTTTCAAAGGGTTTCTACGGTTATTTTTTCCCACAACCAGGGAAGGTCAGGGAAGTTGTGAATTTAATCCCTGTCCGTCTTTTAAATGTTGGTGACTGTTAAGGAAAAGCCATCAGTTCTTCTACAATTTTTTCGATGTGTCCAAGAAGTCACCAGAGATTTACCACGCTGGTAAATACGGCTTAGCCTCTCAGCTTCAACAATGGTCCAATCAGGTTGCTCCTTGGAGTAGCACACGGAAGTGTGTACTTTAATCAGCATTTGAGTCGAAGTGATTCTTGGCGCCATAGTAAAAGCCTGGCGATTTTGTTATTCTCTGTTCCTCGGGCATAAATTGTGCTAAATAGCAGGTTGTTAGGGGGAGTCTGAGGGGAGTTTGTGGTGTTGGTTGTTACCAGCAAGCGTTAACCACGCAGCAGCTTTCGATGTAAGAGCGGTTTGGTTAGTAATTTCCAGTTCGATGAAAAGGCGGTGCGGTGCCTCCAGGGGGCAGGTGAGGAAGGCCCTCTCCAGACCCTCTTGAAGGTGGACAAGAACGGGCCACTGTGACCCTCGGATCGAGGTCAGCCATCACCTGTTGAAGTCGTTCAAAGAAAATTGGGACGTGTCAATTAGGACGCATTGAATCACAAAGGCCCATCGGGGGTTGGACCTCCCTACTCTCATCTTGGAGGATGACCTCTTCAAGAAAGAAAAGATGGGGGGTTGAAGCTAGTAGGTCTAGCATGTGATTGTTTCGGACCGTTTTGTATTGTTTCCTGTTGAGAAACATTGCGTTGACCAAGGCAGGGTGTCTGGCCGTCTAGAAAACCTGGAAAATTAAGGGAAATAATCATGGACATTTATTCCGTGTCTGGAAACCATCTGTCAAACCAAGAAAACCCAATACAGATGTTGAGAAACATCCTGGAAATGAACGTATCAATAAAAACGAGTTTCATATCGCCTTCACGTGGTCTGGAAAAACCTGCAAATGTCAGGGAAATTTGTTGCTGGATTTGGCCAGGCACCCTGCCAAGGGCATTCATTGCTCATACAATTTCAAAAGGCGATGAGCGGACATCTGAACGCCCAAATACAATGAAACATTCCTCACATCGCGGAGAGTCGGATGACTTGATGGCAGAAATAATTGTAAACATGAAACGAAATTCATTGCTACGAGAGCCAGGCATTGTTTGCTGCCATTTGTCATTTTTTATTATTCCACAGCTTGTCACTGGTTTCCGGAATATGTAATCATTTTGCAATGTGACTCTACATACAACGTCTGTTGCTTATACACCTTAACGTTAATCGTTTTCAGAGGAAATGGCAAAGGGCCTCAAGAAGTATAAATTTTAGGGAAAAGATACTAGTAAGTCTTTGACAGAAGCCAACTTGCAGAATGTTGATGTTCTTCTGTAGCGTGTTTTGATGATACCTTTAATCGTCAAGCTGTGTATCCAGGTTAACACATCAGGGTGTCTACAGGTCATTAGTCCTTCAAAGGTCGTTTCCCATATGCGCACGTGCGTGTAGATTCAGACAAAATTTCATCTAAAAATGCATGGTTGAATTAGAATGCATTTTAAAATGTATTGTCGATGCATTTCTTATGCATTTGGGTGACTGAATTTAGAGTACGTTAGCATTTATAGGCTGTCCCAAACTGAATTTTCATAGAGAAGATGCCTAAAAAGTCATGAAATTGAATTCAGGTCATTGAAAAGTGATGATATTGACATTCTGTAGCGATTTGAATGTCACGATTTTGTATCATAGGTCCCGGTGGTCACCGGTCAAGGAAATTCGTTCAAAAACTGGAAAAGGTCAGGGAAATTCAGAATTTCTTCGAGGAACCCTGTTCAGCACCCCATTAGTTTCATAGATAAATTCGGATTACGATTCTGCAGGATTCGGATAGGCCACGAATTGTTATAGGCCTATCTTATGCTCAACAAAATCTTAATTCAATTCGGCGAAATAAATCCTCGGCATAATCCGCACGGATACACCATCAAAAAGGCATTTTTTGCTAATGCTGAGATGCATTAAAAAGATACGGCCTTTATTTTTTTTTTCCTTTTCATTTTCCTTTCTTTTTCTATTCCGTGGTTTCATTTCTTTTTTATCGTGATGCTTTCACGCACGGTAAATTAAAAATGCTCTTTGCGACCAAGAAGACGGCATCAGGTTGGAAATGTTGATGACGGATGCTTGGATGATTTCGCGCTAAATGGGCACCAAATAATGAG